>JBBPKO010000184.1:0-35117 GCA_038089295.1 Xerocomus amazonicus
CTTCCAAGCAAGCTCTGGGGAGTTTACAACACAAAGATCAGAAGTAGTAGTGTTTAGATTGAAGGTAAGAGCATCTCCTTTGCAGTGTTTGATAGCAACAATGCTTATGTAGTGATGTAACAAAGCTACACATAAACTAAGTACTGGGTAAAGGTTTCCCAGACTACCTCAGCCTCTTGGCACTGGATACTGTATAGATTCTCAGCCCAGCTAACCTGGTTGAACAAAGCTTATTCAGGCTTGACCCTGATGCTGTAAACAACCCAATGAGGTTATCTTAAAAGATTTATCTATCTGAGACACAAATCTGCCCTTCCAAGGGGCTCCTCAAAGTTTGAGAGGTTTTGAAACAAATTCTTAGGCAACAGCCTGAATGCCACTTGTCCTTGTGGATCAGGAATGAATACAGTGAAGCTGCAGCACCTCAGCCTTAGTGCCCAGGCAGTGGATGACAGCCTAATCCAAGTGTTATGATCTTAAGCCTCAAAGACTAATGGTTTCACACTGGCTGGACAATCTTTCAGTATTCCACCAAGAGTGGCAAGAGATAGAGTGAAGGATGGATAAATGAGACAAAATCAGAGTGAGACTTGTCCTTAATACCCTGTAGCTCAAGTCCAGGAGACTGAATGCCAACAAAAGTACAAATAGATTAGGCTAGAGTATCTAGTACATGTTCCTACTTATTTATATGATAGATCTACTGTGCATAGACCTTACTGTGGTTGGTGCTGTGCATCCTAATGTCTGGAGTGATCTAAATAAGTAGTTGGTACCAGGTGTAGCCAACTAAAGTCAAAAAGATTATGAAGTGTTGAAGAGACAGTGAAGAATGGTGAAGATAACTAAGTATAGCATATAAAAGTGTACATTTTGGCACAGTAAAGTAGTGGTATTGTAACACAAGAGGGTCCTGGACAGCTTATTGGAGTCTAGTGTTTCAGTGCTGATAAAGGATTTAATCACCATTAGTCTGGAGTTCTGAAAACAATTCCAGGACATGACTATGGTGAAACAAGTACATGCATCAGGCACTAATGTTGTACAGGTGAATGAACTCACAGGATGCAATCCCCTGGTCAGATGGCATGTGAATATGGTGATGAACCCCTCTGAAACAAGGATGGAACTATTGTGGCCCATCACAATTGCCCTCTTTATAGCATCAAAGGCTGGATAGAGGATCACTCTATCACTTGTGTTCTCAATTCTAGGTCTGAAATCATTGCCATGCCTTAACACATCTGAGAAAAGTTAGGACTTCTCATCTGATCTGATCATATCATGACCATGTCATCTGCAAACACTATAAAGGACACAACCTTAGGGGTTGTTGAGGACCTCATTCTGAGCCTCAGTCCAGGTGAAGTTAGGTTGCAGGTGCAAGTGATTGCCTGTGCTAACTTTGACATGTTGCTTGGGTGACCATTCCATTATATTATGAGTGCTACTACTGATGATTTTCCAGATGACACACAGACTATCACTCTTCAGGATCTGAACACAGGTAAAGAGTACAAGTTACTGGCCTGGTCTTGGACTGAAGGATGTCCCTGATGTAAATGCAGGTTAGCATGTGCACATCACCAAAGTGTTATGGAAATGGATTTTTAAATATCAATGATTTGCCATTCTGACAAGGATAGGCCATTACACACCTCCAGGCATCTGATATGACCCCTGATTTATCCTTGTTCTCTGCTCTATTCTTGTTTCATTCTTCTTCCCCTATACAGTAACCTCAAAAACCCTTTCATTGTTGGTCTCAAAAGTGTTGTGTGAAGTATACCACTAAAGGGCATGGGAATTGTGCTTAGCTTTGGTGGAGCTATAAATAGTACATACCCTTGGCTATAATATTGCTCCCTTAGTCATGTGATTTGGATTAATGGCTGTGGAAATATGCTCAAATTAAAACAGCTATGACATGGAAAGGGTTTTTCATCTTTTCAATTGCTCACTAGGATCTTAGTCAAATCATACAATAACCACAATTTGGATATGAACAAAGATATACATATAATTAGTATATCTGAGCTTCAAAAAGTTCTCACACTCCTTGATTTTCAACCACCACCATGGTCAGATCACTTTCTCTTCTCAGCAAAGCACTATTCCTTCCATGCTTAATGCTGGTCATTTTGGTGAAGCCATTGTCAAGCAAACTGGTGTTAGCCCTTCTGCTGTGTTTAAATGTTGCTCCAAGAAGTGTCCTACTGTTTGCAAAGCTTTTAAAAGCCATCCTTTCAAGCTTTCCACTACTAGTATTTGTTAGACCCAACACTTTATTATCTCTGGAAAAGTTGAATATGTCATTCAAGCCATCAAAGCCATTATCAACATCATTAAATAGCTCCTTTCCACCAACACAGTCTGTTTGCACTTCAAGAAAGCTGGCATGAAGGCCATGGTTAAGTCTGAACATCCTCTCCTTTGTAGTAGATTTGCAAGGCTTGCTTAAACTTTGCCCATATATGCAAGGATTGGACCATAGAGGACTAGAATAGTCTGATGAGACTAAAATTAATTGCCTTAGGTCATATGGGAAGATATGGATGTCAAAAAAAAAACCCAGTGATAGATTGGTAGAAAAAACTACAAACATAGAGAAGGTTCTTTGGTGATGTGGGCTGCATGACTTGGGAGAGAGTTGGTTTTGCTGCCAAGATTGATAGTAGGATGGATGGAGACCTTTACCTCCAAATTTTGAAGGATAAACCCCAGCAAACCCTGGAGCATTATGGTTTTAATCCTCCTAATACCATCTTTCAGCAAGACAATGATCTCAAGCACACTTGCAAAAGAGCCAAGGACTGGCTAAATAAGCAGGAATTCAGGACTATTGTTTGCCCTGCACAATCTTCTAACCTGAACCCTATTGGATATATTTGAGTTTGGCTCAAAAGGAAGCTTGCAGAGTATAAAACCTTTTTAATTGAGTCCATAAATTGTAGGAAGAGGTTGAAGTGGAATGGGATAGGATACTAGTTGAGGAGTGTCAGAAATTGATTGAAAGCATGCCTAGAAGGGTTCAGGCTGTACTTAGAGCAAAAGGAGGCTATACCAAGTACTGATATTTTCCAAATACCTAGTTGAATTGAAAAGGTGAAAAACCCTTTCCATAACATAGCTGTTTTAATTTGGGTATATCTCTGCAGCCATTGATCCAAATCACATGACTCAGGGAGCAATATTATAGCCAAGGGTATGTACCATTTATAGCTCCATCAAAGCTAAGTGCAATTCCCATGCCCTTTAGTGGTATACTTCACACAACACTTTTGAGACCAACATAGAAAGGGTTTTTGAGGTCACTGTATATCAAGTTCCTTCTTCTGAATATTCATTTGTCTCTTCCATGCAGTCTACCATTACATTGGCATCTATTGCTGCTGTTTCCAATTCATTGTTCTTTAATTCTTCTTCCCATTCATTTGCATATACTGTATATCAGATCTCTCAATTCTGACCTCATTAACAATGATAATCTCCATGATGAATTTACCTATGCAAACATAACTGGGTCCCCTGGATACACCTATGAACATTTATATTGAAAGTACAATGACTTTCAATATACTAATGGGGTAATGTTACATCTTATTCCCCTATTACTCCTACATTTATTTTCTCTTGATCTTTGCTTTCTTGACTCTATGATAACCTTTCCATTGTCTTATCTTGATTTCCCACAACTCAGATGCTATTCCCTCTATGCCTTTACTTCTTGAACACCTCATATCTCCTCTTATCTCTCTTGATTGATAGTCACTATGATATATTAGCTATGACTCATTCTGACTCACAATGGGTCATTCTGTAGGAGACATAGCTTGGTCTATGTACTGTCCAGATACCTATTTAGTCTTAGTATAGAATATCCAAGGACTCTAAGCTAGATCTCTCTTGTATCCTTTGATTTATAGTTAATCAATTTATTGGTTTCTCTAAGCCTTTGCCCTGTAGTCTGTTCGGATGACTTGCTTTACCAAGATCCATGATACAAGTCCTCTAGCTTAGAAGGCATTGATACCTTCAGCTCAAAGGCTCAAGACTCAGAAACCCCTCAAGGGCTGTGCCCATCCCTATCTGGGCCAAGCATAACAGTAGCCAGATTTATCCTATCATAGCTTGGTGTTATGCTTGGCCTGGGTAGGAATGAGCATAGCCCTTGAGAGGTTTCTAGGTCTTGGGCCTTTGAGCTGAAGGTATCAATGCCTTTTAAGCCAAAGGACTTGTATTGTGTATCTTGGTAAAGCAGGTCCCATATTTTCCCCTTTCTTAGATCTTTATGCACAAGGCCCCCTCTCCATAAGATCTCAATCATTAGGCTTATCAGGCTTGGTGTAGAGATTAGAGGTGTTTCAACAACAAGAACATCCATCAGTCCAAGAGTAGGTAGAAAGTGTGAATCCTTTACTAGTGTTCAGATCCTGAAGGACAATTATCTGTTTACCATCCAGAAAGTTGTCAAGAGTCATACTCATAAGACAATGGAATGGTTGCTCAAGCAACATGTCAAAGTTAGCATAGACAATAACTTACACCTACAACTGCACTTCACACATGGCCCAAGATTCAGGATCAGATCTTCAACAACTCTGAGAGTTGAGTTGGTAGTTGTATTCACAGAGGACATGGTCGTGACATGGTTCTATCTGACTGGAAGTCCAAGCTTCTCCCAGGTGCATTATGGCATGGCAATGATCTCAGAGCCAGAATCCAACACACAGTTGATAGTAAGGTCTCCAATCTATCTCTCAATGCTGTGGAGCAGAAGATTATGGTGGACAATAATGGTGCCATTGTTATTCCAAAGAATATTGTCTCCAAATTTGCACATGACATATCTGAGATCTCTTCTGGACAACTTATTGACCTGTACAACATTAGCAGTGGATGTATGGACTCTTTTCACCATGATTATATCCTAGAATTGTTTTCAGAACTCTAGACTGACAGCAATGAGATTTTTTACTAGAACAGGAACACTAGACTTCAATAAATTGTCCAGGACCCACTTCAGAGCAGTGTCATCTTCCAAAGGGAAGGAATACTTATACTATGTAGTTGGGAGAGAAGAGAAAGAGTTAGCATTAAATAGTTTAGGAGGAGAACCTACACTATTGATTGTTGAAGTAGACAGATGTACTCTAGACCTAGCCCTAGATACACTAGACTAGATGCTTGAAGGTGGAGTGACTGGATGAGCAGATGGCAGTGATGATGACGCTTGTGCTTTGCAAATCACTGAAGATACAAGTTCTTCTATGGAAAGTGTAGGACATGGATTAGTCCAAGGTTTTGGAGGTATCTCTACTCTGTCAAACTGGACCTTCTTTCCTTTACCAGTGGTCCTTTTTCAGCTTGATAGGATGCCCAAGCATGAGCAATAAACTCCTGAAATTTGGGATCAGTGCTATTGTATGTGGAGTTTACTCACACAGTGGAGGTAGACACAAAAGCAGAATGGTCAATATTCAATACTACATCACCCTCCAGATAAGACAGCACAAGCAGAACAGCAGTCATATGTGGCAGAGCATCATGACACCCTGCAACCACCAGGGGAGCAGCAGAGACTGCAGTAGCCTTTTCTATCTTGATCTGGTTGACACATTCCTTGATACATTAGAGTCCAGGGATCCAAGGAATTCAACTCTCATCCAGAAGGTACAACTAGTTGTCTGAACCTTTGATGATCCAACCAGCATTCAGATATTCCTGAAACTTCATGCAGAACTGAGTGAAACACCTCTGATCTCTTTACCTAGCCTTATCAAGCCTAATATATGAGATCTATAGGAGAGGGGGTCTATAGGGTGAAGTTTTGAGAATTAGGGGAATATAAAGCTGAGTCTATCTTGCTCAGGTCTCCTACCAGAGGGAGAACACCAAGAGAACTTGACTGGAGAGTCCCCTGGTCAAGTTCTCTGGTCTTTATATACTATCTAAGTATTTACATGTATTGTACTAAGATCTACTGATTCTATAGTCAAGGCCATAGGGAGACATGGTTAGCACATGTGGAATGGAAGATTATCCATGAGGGATCCTTGCTGTAGTGGCAGTATAGCCCTGGGTAAAGCTGTTCACATATTTGATACATAATATAACCTTAGAGGAATCTTTAGATCTATAGTCAAGAGGATGGAATCTATGAGAGATAAGGGTATCCATGGATGCTTCTAGATGTATATGGGTTAGTAGAAAGAGCTAGGGTCAAGGGATCAGTCCATTGGTTCAGGATTTATGGGCAAAGATTTTGAATTTAGGTCCCCCAATAGATTAGATTAGATAAAAGTGTCTTAGAGTGAAACTTGCTTTAGAAAATCAGGAAAAATGGGGGGAAATCAGAGGAAAATCTATTGATTCATAACACTGAGTGTAATGCCTAAGCTCTACACAAAAAACACAGGTTCTGCTGGCTGAACTGGCCATAAATCTGACCTGTAATACTTCTTGTTTAAGTGTAGACACCACTGGCAGAGTTGCCTTTGGAACCAAGGTTCTGGTCCTCTACATACAGAATGCCAGAGATACTGTTTTAGGAGTCAGCAGAGAGAAGGAGGATCAGAATGTAGACCCAGTTAAAAGAAACTTCACAGTGGTGATCATATCTACCATAGGGTATGGATTCTCTAGATGTATGTCCAGTTTAACAATGGATAGGTGGTGTCAGATCAGATCTTTGATGTTGGCTGGAAATCCACTAAGAAAATGGAAATCCCTCTCTATAGAGGAGATCTTGCTGGTGTTGATAAGAAGTGAAGTGATCTTCATGAACTTGTGATAGTATTCCTCCAATTTCTCTTACTTGTACATAGTTTTCACCTTAAACTTCTATAGCAAGTATTGAAGATCAGTATGGCAATATCAATTGTCACTCTTACATCTGAGATATAATCCTTTGAGTGTGGCCACAAAAACCTCCCAGTCTGCATCCAGATTCAAAGCTTTAGGGAGTGTCTTCCAAACTTCTGCTTCATTGAAGTCTATATACTAAAGTACAGCCTTGATCTTTTCAGCTTCAGACAGTTGGGCTGAAGTGTCTAGTATATCAATATCTTCAAGACAATGGAAGAGAAGTGATGGGATTTTGCCATTGAACTTCAGAGCATTCTAAGTGCCTATCATATCCAGTATCTCTAAGCAACTCTGGTCCCTCCTGAAACACCTCTAACCTCTACACTAGGCCTAATAAGCCTAATGATTGAGATCTAAGGAGAGGGGACCTTTATAGGTGAAGATTTGGAAAAGGGGAAGGTATGGGACTGTGTCTATCTTGCTTAGAACCTCTACTAGAGGGAGAACACCAAGAGAACTTGACTAGGGAGTCCTCTGGTCTAGTTCTTTGAGCTTTATATACTATTTAAGTATTTACGTGGGTTTTGACTAGATCTAGTGATTACATGGGCTAGTGTTAGAAAAAGGCCAGACAAACTCTGAGTAACTCTGCTGTAATGGAATTGAGAGGCTGGGACTTTGGCTTCACCATATGTAGTACACCCTTGTATGGAAATTGGAGTCCCAAATTTACAGAGGATTGGAGGCAGAAATGATCAAAGAGACCATATGAAGAGGGAGAACATTGATTCTTGTTGATTTTTGAACTAAGGAAATACAGGGATGTAGTGAAGGGTTTAAATACTAAAATGTGAAGCAATCACATGTTAAAAAGGACATAGGGGTGAAAGATGTATTGTAGCAATAAGTGAAATATTAAAGATAGAAAGGAGGACAATCAGAGGCCTTGGAGATGTCAACTGAGTTAGGGGTAGCAACTATCAAGTGTCAACAAATAACATAATCATATATAAATCAAACATGAATGGTCAAAAGGTCTAAAGGATCACAGTTAAGGAAAACAAACCAGAGTTGCATCAAAATACACTTAGAGTTGCTATAGAGTACCAGAGTTGCTTAGAAGTACTGGATATGACAGTATCCCTCTCTTAGGCCTGAATCCCTGAAGGCCATGTGATAACATGTGATCTTGTTGATCCACCAGAGTTAGAAATTATTGGAGTTGGAATCCTATAGAGTTAAAAAACTGGAGTTGCTCAAATATACTCCTTGCTATTATACTACCATGTTCACCTATAGTGACATCAAGCACTGAGACAACACTAGGTTGGTAGAGAATGCTAACAATGATGAGGGCCTAAGGGCTGCAAAGTCAGTGAAGTGGAGGCACCAATTGATGGAGTGGCATTAGATAGAAGAGAAGTGGTGTAGGGCAGAGGAGGTGATAGAGTGATGATGAGCAGAGGAGGTGAAGAGAAAGGCAGAGAAGGTAGTGGAGGCTAAGTGGAAAGTGGTGCATGTGTATGCAGAGGTGGTGTATACAGAACAAGGCACTGCAAAGGGGAAGGCATGAGTAGAGCCACCACCAGAGTGCCTACAGTGCTAGAATAAGGGGCTAGACTACACAATCAGTCCAGGGAAGTCAATGGTGTGTATGCCATGCTGCAAGACAAAGCAGTGGTGTGAGTGGCTGGAGTCTGCACTGGTTGAAAAAAAGAGAAAGTGAAAAAGTGCTAGAGTTGTGCCAGAGAGACCTTAGAAAAGAGCAAGGTCCAAGCCTGAGTTGGAGAAGCCATCAGAGATAGAACAGTGCATAGCAAAGATCATGTATGTGATCAACAGCCACTGGGATACAGTCCAGGGTTGTCTTGAGGTGATCTGGAAGTTTCTGGAGGCCCTTATGGACCTTGAGATGAATAAGGTCTATGAGGATCTGTGAGACATCTCTGACAATGAGCTGGAGGGAGATGAGACAGAGTGGACAAAGGAAGTGTTCCAAAAGAAACAGTCCCAGCTTGGATGGGAAGAGTAGAGAGAGATGGGAAGGAAGCTGAGAGAAGTGGGAGTGGAAGAAGAAGAAGAAGAAGAAAATGAAAGGGGAAATGGAGGAAAATGGAGAGTTGGAGGAAGGGTTGAAGTGAGTGGTGGAGGAAGGAGGAGTGGAGACAGAGTAGAGCAAGTTGACAGAGGGGTCTAGATCAGATCATCTAGTGTAGGTAGTAACTCCACTACTGCCTTTGAATAATAATGGACTATATATAAAATGTCAATAGTCAAATGGAGTGAAATCTGGGCTTGCTGGGGTAATAGAGATAAAACTCCTCAACAAGTTCTGATATGTGATCTAGTTTAGTAGCCAACAACCATGAAGTTTCTTTGTCAGTGCCTTCATATCTAGACCACCAGACAAGATATAATACCTTGCAATTCTTGTGGCATCAGTCTATTTTTGAATCTAGAATCTCAGAGACCTCATACTCCAGTTCACCATCTATCTTAACCAGAGGCAGAGGTGATTGGATGCAGTTTGGAATGGTGTTTGGAGTTACAAATTCTAACTGGGAGACATGGAAAATGGAGTGTATGGACTTCAGAGTTTTGAGGAGTCAGAAGGTAAATGTTATGAGCTATCTCCTTGAATGGAAAGATGTCAACGTTGACTGTCTTGGATATGACTTAGCTATATCCCGGTATCTGGAGACCTTCAGATGGTGTATTCCAGAAGGGATCTCAGAGGGGCATTCTGGGATGGAGGTCATAGATGACAGGGTCCAAGGGAATGATAAAGGAAGATAGTATTGAGCTAGGTTCCTAAGCCTAGCCCTGTAAAGATGGTTCAACCGTGTAACAGTGAGAATATGGATGAGGGACATTCCCCTCGTGTACGTATGTACTTATACTATAGGTAATGGTGCACAGACCATGCTATATACATACGTATATGGTAATAGTCCATAACCCTGGGTCAAGGGTTGTATGGGAATGGGCATCCATAAGACCGTAAGAAGAGAAGTACATGGAAGAAGAAGAGAAGTGTGTGGGAGAAGCAACAGGAATGGCCCATGGCAGAATAGGGCAAAGGGTATTGCCAGAGCCAAAGGGTAATACTACAATAGGATGTAGGGCAAGGGCTTACCGGTCCGGGATGTGGAACACGAGGCACACAATAGGGGTAAAGCATAGGGGTCCTGCTGTAAGGACTGCCAAGTGGATAAGGGGAACGGCCAGGAGAGTATAAGTGACTACCAGCAGAGAGGGGTATACGAAGGATAGGGCGCAGATGATGAAAGTTAGGCGGTAAAGCATACCGAGAATGACTACTCGGTGCAACACTAAGGAAAAACGTAACATTAGCTCCATCTTTAGATTTCGAGCACCAGCTCGAAAAACCCTAAAAGGAAATCAAAAACCCTAGGAGAGGGGAGAGTCGTTGGGGATACAGATGAACTCAACTTCCATTTCATCAAGGATGTCCTGTACTTCAATGAATGTGAAGGGATTGGAGGAGCTGAAGACAGCCTGGAGGGAGCATTGTCATACAACCATGAACTCATAGAAGGCATGGGCAACAGGAGATGTTTCCATATGGGGAACAAAAGGAGGGCATCAAGCATGAACTGGAGGGAGAGACTCAAAATGTGATGGCACTGGAGGAAGGTAGGAGTCATCCAGGATAGGACAGATGTGTCCCATCCATAGAGCATCCAGAGCGATCATGGTTTGGGCAAAGAAAATCTCTAAGCAGTGGGGACAACTACAAACATGACAAACGTGATTCCGGTGGTGAACACGAATCATCGTGAAGAAGTCGTAAGGGTTGAGGTCTTGTGGAAAAGACATGTGTGCTGGGAGGTCAAGGATGGTGGAGTGGAAGTGATGGTTCACATGGGCGTGGGCATATGGGTGGGAGACAGCGAAAGACATAATGTTTGATGTAGATGCTGTCGATCCACAGGATCCTTATAAACTGTCGTCAGGGATAGGGGAAACCAAAAGAGGCAGCCAGTGCCAAGATCAAGAGAAGCCAACACGGCATTCCGGGGAGAAGAGGACAGGGTTCTTGAGAGAAGTCCGCTTTGTCAGGGTGGAAGGTGGGGGTCCTGCAGATCAGGAGTGCTGTGCTTCTATTAGCAGAAGCCGTCAATGTGGGGGAAGAAGGGAAGGTCAGGGTGTAGAGGCCGGAAGAGGGGATTCTGGGGTAGAGGCGATTCTTGGGCCATACCTCAAGGCCAGGAGGGAGGGGAGAGGGAGCAGTTTTACTTCATGCAGGAAGACTAACCAGAGGATTCAGACAAGACAGGTTTGCCAGACCTGGGATGAACAATGGAAGAGAAAGGGAGGAGGGGTAGAGTGAAGGGTGCCAACCTTGCTCGACCTCTGATGAAGGAACCATGGGCTAACCATACCCACACGAGCAGTTAAGCCTGAGGGAGTTTAGCGACCTACCCAGGTCCTATGGTTATTTAATTTTGTTTTATAACCACTCACTCTAAGGTGTGAATGGGGATATGGGGGAACTCCAACCTGGGAGTGACAGTTTAACGTCATGCTGGACATATGAACCAGGAGGAGGAGAAATCGTAGTTTCATGTCATGCTGGACATCTGTCATGAGAAGGGAAAGTGGACACTTAGTTTAACATCATTGCGGACATATCACGACCGAGAGGAGAAGGAACTAGTTTAACGTCATTTCGAACGTATGGTTTTCTTCGTTTTCTTCTTTTTGTAGGACTATTAGCAGTTTTCCGCCGTGCTGAGGGCTATAGAACTGGGCACAGAGAAGAGGGGAAATAGCAGTTTAAGGCCATGCTTAGGGCCTATAAGTATACATTCAGAGGAATGGAAGTCGAGGGAGAAAACAAGGGATGAAGGTGGGGGGGTGGTGGATTGTTGGGAGGTGAACAAACAGAGGAATTTACCCCCCAGACAAGACTGGAGGCACTGACAATGGAAAAGACCCAAAGTAGCTCAAAAAGATGCCATGGAGGGAGAGGGAGAGAGCAGAAGGGGAGCAGAGAAAACCAGTGGGGAGGAAGAAGGAAGAGAAAAGAACAGAGGGCCCATGGCCCAAGATGGCAGAGAAAGGGAAGGGGAGAGAGGGACAGGAGATGTCACCAGAGAAAGGGAAGGAGACATGAGAAGGGGAGACGGCAAAGGCAACAGCAAGTCCGTGAACCACGGACTAGACACACCTGCCAAGCGATGAGGGAGGGAGGACATTAGGGGCAGAAGGCCAAGGATGCGCATCACCCTGCACTGTATTACCTTTACCATGCAATGCATCTAACATGGTCTTTGACACAAGGGATGTTTGCACCTTAAGCCATGCCCAGTCTAACCTACTGATCCCCCAACCATGCTTTTAACAAGAGAGCAGTAATCCATAGAGGACTTGGCACTACCATGTGCAATGACCGACCTGGGCATCCATCCTCTCAGACCCGTACAGTGTCTCTCTAATGAAGTGGTGCTGTATGATCACGGCTCACCTGCCTTGCGGCTAGGCTTCCTGTTACCTGGAGATGTCTCTGTCAACAGGCCCACCAGGCCTTGCCTTTTACAGGGGCCCCAATCCCCAACCTATGCCACCTACCTGAATATGCATAGAGCAAGACTAACCAACGTCAAACCAAATCTGGGAGTACCCTGTCAGAGGTTTACAGCCTTATCAGACTCTGACATGCAAGGGACCCAGATGGGTATGAGACGCCACGAGTATCCTGTCCAACATACCGGGTGCCACACTGGTCATGTCAGTCGGATGGTTTTTACTCGAAGTCCATGCACCGAAGTGTAATCCCAACTATGGGCTAGCCATCATTCTCATGTTTCTGTATTCTATACAGGCTAGCTAGGGACCGTGTATTTGAGGGGGCAAGGAGAAAGTGCCGGGGAAAGGGAAAGCACCGGAGAAGAACAAGCTCAAGGCGAGAGCAGGACATCAGTGAAGAGGAGGAAGGCTGTCTGGTGGTCCACCCGAGTAAAACAGCGAGTGGAATAGTCCTGGATGTATGCTAAATACATATCAGTGGGGAAGGGCAGCGGCAGTGGCAAAGGGAAAGATGCAAGATCAGTAAGGTAAGCATCAAACACATCTGTGGGGAAAGGGGAGGGAGGGGTGGTGGAGAACAGGAGAGGGCTGGAGAGGAATGCGTCATCCTCAACATCATCAGCCCAGGAGAGCGAGACTAGGAGAATAGGATCCCACACAGGGGAGGAACAAGAGGGAGTCGGAGAGGAACAGCGAGAGACCAACAGGGTGGTGACTGGCAAGAAGGTGACCGAAGGTGGGAGAGAAACAATCTGAGGGGAGAGGATTGGAGACCGCAAAGGAACAAGTGGGGTATCCAGCAGAGAGGGGGAAGAGGTGACAAGGACAGAGTGAACCATGGCAAGCCCTGATGAGGCAAGACGAGGTCATCGAGGAATGGAGTTACGAAGGGAGATACAAAGGGTCCGTAACTTATCAAGCCATCAGGGGGACAGTGGTTTCCCTGAGGTTAGGGCTTCAGCAAGAGAAGATGGTTTGATGGGGGTAGAGTCATTGATGAGATCTCATACAAAGGGGGATGGAGAAGGGACTTATAAGGCGTTGATAGCAAGGGGAGAGGACAGCTCAAGAAAAAGACCCCCGGCAACGAGAGGGGAAGGTGGGAGAGACAGAGGAGGGGTGACATCAATCAGAGGGGACCCCACCGAAGAAGAGAGGGAAGGAGAGCGAGAAGGGATAGAGTCTGTGTCGATGTCAAGGGGGTATGCCAGGAGGGAGAGGGTAGTCTGGACAGTAGCATCTGAATACTTCTTTGAAGAGGAGGTGGATTCGCCGGGAAGAGTTCCAGAGAGGAATTGAGCACACCAAGATGGGAACAGCATCTCGAATGGTTTTGGTCCGGTAGGAGGTGCAGTTGTGATGGATCGCAAGGACAGTGGGGGGCGAGGATAGCAATTGTCAAAACTCAGCAGTGGGGGCACCATTGGTAGAGGGGCAGTGGGAGCCGATGGCACCTTCTGAGGGTTAGTAACAGCTCATCGGATCTGAGCAATCCATTTGTGGAAGGGGGAAACTAGGATCGTATTGGATTTGTGGGGGGGGAGTAAGTTGGCAGCAGCTGGTGGAGATCAGTGATTTGTTGTTGCTGACTATGAAACGTCAAAGCTGCCAAACACCATGTGTCAAGGGTAGTTGGTACTTCTGGCATTGAGAGGATCATCATTGCCAATGCTGGATCGAGACCAGTGACGAAAGCATCTACAAGGGAGGAGTCATCGCAGTCTTTGGATTGTGTGGCATAGAGTTGGAAGGAGGATGTGAAAAGGAGAAAGCCGTCAGGTTTTGACAAGTCTTGTCATAGACATCGGAGCTTTCGTTGTGCTTCCTCACGTGCATTGAATGGAAAAAACATTTGTTCGAAGTCTTCTTTGATGGTCTGGTATAGTCGTCCTTGATATTTGTCCCCTTTTTCCTGGATGAACTGATACCACCGTTCAGCAAAAGCAGGACCTCTGCCTTTTATCATTTTATTTAGAAAGACGAGGCTTTTCACAGCATCATCGTATAGTCTCTCATTCAGGGAGAAATGGCTGTCCATCTGTGTAGGCCAGATTGTTGTGTCGGTGGTTAAACTGGAAAAGTCAGCAGGGAGACCAGCCATTAGCTCTTTGTCATCATTGATTTTGAAGTGTCCTGGAAGGATAGGGGACTCAGGTCGTCCCTCCTGCATTGGGGACAATGGGGGAGATGGGGAAGGAGTTTTGTCATCATCCGACGATGAAGACGATGGTTCTATGGGGGTTTGTGGTTCAAGAAATGATGCAGGGAGTAAAGGGGTCATGGGTGAGAGTCACAGCACAGCTGTTGGACCAACTGGCTCAGTAGGGGGGGTGCTCATTTGGTAGAATGACTGGGCATTATTGCATATAATTCTGGTGGAGATTCTACCACCGTTTCTTCTTCCTCAGATTCTTGTTCTTGCATTAACAGCGCATATCGATTTCTCTGTTCTTCCTCCCGTCTTTCTCATACCAGTTGTCTTTGGACACATTCCAATGCTGATGTGGGAGGGTGAGTTATTGCTGGTGGAATAGTGGACAATCCTTGTTCTAGGGATCGGGACACATCTTGGATTAATTGGGCAAGATGGAGAGTGGATGGCTCTAGGCCATAATGGTGAGAGTGAGAAGGACTTGCTTGTGAAGGACTTCCTGATGGCCGATTGTATAGAGATCGGGTTGGCGATCCTGGTGTGGTTGACCCTGAACTTTGTTGGGGTGAAGCAGCTACTGGTTCTCGTGGGGGAAGAGTCGAGCGACATGAGAACATGGTGATTCGATGATGGAGCAATTTTGGTATAGATGGGTAGTACCAGCTTGATAGCACAGTACAGATGATGATCCATATTCTTTTGTTACGAGCTATCTCCTTGAATGGAAAGACGTCAACGTTGACTGTCTTGGATATGACTTAGCTATATCCTGGTATCTGGAGACTTTCAGATGGTGTATTCCAGAAGGGATCTCAGAGGGGCATTCCAGGATGGAGGTCGTAGATGACAGAGTCCAAGGGAATGATAAAGGAAGATAGTATTGAGCTAGGTTCCTAAGCCTAGCCCTGTAAAGATGGTTCAACTGTGTAACAGTGAGAATACGGATGAGGGACATTCCCCTCATGTACGTACGTACTTATACTATAGGTAATGGTACACAGACCGTGCTATGTACATATGTATATGGTAATAGTCCATAACCCTAGGTCAAGGGTTGTATGGGAATGGGCATCCGTAAGACCGTAAGAAGGGAAGTACACAGAAGAAGAAGAGAAGCGTGCGGGAGAAGCAACAGGAATGGCCCATGGTGGAATAGGGCAAAGGGTATTGCCAGGGCCAAAGGGTAATACTACAATAGGACATGGGACAAGGGCTTACCAGTCCAGGATGTGGAACATGAGGCACACAATAGGGGTAAAGCATAGGGGTCCTGCCGTAAGGACTGCCAAGTGGATAAGGGGAACAGCCAGGAGGGTATAAGCGACTACCAGCGGGGAGGGGTGTATGAAGGATAAGGTGCAGACTGTTATGCTTGCTTATCTCCCTATACTTGAAAGCAAGAGTTAACGTTTAGACGACGTCAACAGATATATGCAATGTTAGAGATCAACATATAGACGACATTGATAGGTGACTTTGAGGGGCTTGCATAGAGTTGACACTACCCATTGATGGTTACGATTCTTGCTATATCAACGACAGACAAGAGAGAAGGGAGATTGGATTGGTAAAGCTTCCTAGCTCTACCACTATAAGCGTAGATACAAGTTGGGGACTATCCCCCAAAGTACACTAGTACTTATACTACCAGCAATGGTGCACAGACCATGCTATGCTAAGTACCCATATGGAAACTACCATAGCCCAGAGTCAAGGGCATGTACTAGATAGGCAACTTGTAGGTGATAAGCCACAGAGGTTACGCCCTGTGTTGTAAGTGAAACAGCCTCATGGTGAGAACATCAGAAGGATGCCATGAGGTGAGCTATTCTAAGAATACATCAGGACATGGGGCAAGGGCTTACTGGTCAGAGACAATGATAGGTGGCGATAGGGCAACATAGGGGTTTCCCATGTCATGACCCCGAGGCGATAACGATAAGCATAGGGGTGACGGGGCATAGGGTTCCTGCTGTAAGGACTGCCAAGTGGATAAGGGGAACGGCTAGGTTGGTATAGGCGACTACCAGCGGGGTGGGGCGGACGAAGGATAGGGCATAGATGATGAACATTAGATGGTAGAGTGTACCAAGGATGACCGCTCGGTGTAATGCTACAGAAAACTGTAACACAGACGATGAACGTTAGGCAGTAAAGCATACCAAGAATGACTACTCGGTGCAACACTAAGGAAAAACATAACAGTAAAAGAGAGTAAGCCTGCTTGAGCAATAATGGTATATAGATCTAAGTTCTTTTCAGAGAGCTTTTTTGATGGTTGGGTGGAGCAGAAATACTTGGCTTGTACAAAAACCTGGTTACTAACTTTAAAGTCCAGTGCCAGAGTTTGCTTCTTATTTACAGATCCTTGATACCATCACTGAGTAGAGGCTATCTCTTCTTGGAGGAATAAATGGAGTGATTCTAGGTCAACAGAGTACTCTCAGGCTTGGATGGAGGTGAAATCACATTTAGGGTGGATGGAGATGTTTGGATGGTAACCCTTATTAGTAAAGAATGGAGAGACACTGGTGGAAGCATTTGGAGCATTATTGTAGGTGAACTCCACTAGAGGCAGGAGCTCGGACCAATTATTCTATTGATAGTTATAATAAATCCAAAGATACTGTTCTAGTGTTTGATTCATCTGTTCAGTCTGTCCATCACCTTCTGGATGATATCCAGAGGTGAAATAGAGCCAGATGTCGAGAGCTTTTCTGAGAGACCAGAAGAAATGAGAGATGAATTCAGAGCTACAGTCAGAGGTGATGTGGGAGGGAACTCTATGCTTGGAGAATACATGGAGAAGGAAGAGCTTTGCTAACTCCAGAGATGTTATCTTATCATCAGTCAGAATGAATATGCATTGCTTGGATAGGTGGTTGATGACAACAAGAATGGCAGTGTTTCCAGACAGTGCAGAGAGCTGTTCAATAAAATCTATGGTGATGGAATTCCAAGGCTCATCTGGAATAGGGAGTTGCTTCAAAAGTCCATAGAGCTTATGCTGTGGAGTCTTAGCATGGGCACATGCTGTATATAAGGAAACATAGTCTTTGACAAAAGTCTGGATGCCTGGCCAAGTATACTCTCAGCATATTAGCTCTAGGGTCCTGTTCTATCCAAAATGTCCAGAGAGTGGGCAGTCATATTTGAACTGGAGGACTTGGAGATGGAGGTCATTGCTATCTGGGACATATATGTGATTGTCTAAGCATAGAAAACCTACAGAGTCAATGGTCCAGCAGCCATCAGGGTCAGACAGATGCTATGAAGCAATAGGATTAGAAGGGAGTGCAGAAAGGATATTGGAATGAAGAGATTCCAAGTCAAACAGTACACTAGCCCAGAGGACTAGAGATGCTAGTACAATGCCCTGGAGGGAAGACATGAGCTGTTCTTGGATGAAAATAGAATGGAGATTATAGGGCTTGATATGAGTATAGTCTCTATCCACCTCTTTAGAATAGACGTCCCAGCATCTAGTAAGGGAATCAGGTTTAACACTGAGGCAGCTGAGATGAAACCAGACAACCATATTGAACTGGGAGAGGAACTCTGACCACTGGGCTTGTTGGTAGGAAAGGAGTTTGCTGCTAGAGAAATATTTCAAGTTCTTGTGATTGGTGACTACATTAATTGGAGTTCTGGGGCCTTCAAGATAATTCTGTCAAGTCTGGAAGGACTCATGAATGGCAAGCAGTTCCTTGTCATGAGTATCATAGTTCAGTTCTGGAGCAGAAAGAGTATGGGAGTAAAAAGCAATGGGGCAGATCTCATCATCTGGACACTGAGTGGACAGAATGCCAGCAATAGCATAGTTGGAGACATCAGTCTCAACAATCAGCATTGCATCGGAGATCCAGTGGGTGAGAATAGAGGCAGAGGTAAATACATCCTTGAGTCTACAAAAGGCAGAGTGACAGGAGTCATTGAAATTCCATGAAGTGCTTTTGTGAGTGAGATAGGTGAGTGGAATGACAAGTCTGGAGTAGTTGGAGATGAAGCAACAGTAAAAGTTAGCAAAGCTGAGGAAATACTGGATATCCCAGACTTTCCAAGGTTCAGGCCAATCAGCAATATCCTTTACTTCATCTGGGGACATGAAGAGACCAGAGAGAGAGAGCTAGTAACCAAAATATTCTGTGGAGTCAGTAGAGAACTTGCACTTTTTGGGCTTCACATAAAGTCCATGCTTGCAGAGGTGTCAGAGGACTTTCCAGACATGCTCCTTATGCTTTGCTCAGTCTTTAGAGAATATAAGAATATCATCTAAATAAACGATAACACAGACATCAAGAAGATCCACAAAGATAGAGTTAACAAACCACTGGAATGCTCCAGGAGCATTTGTAAGTCCAAATGGCACAACAAGCCATTCATATGATCCATAGTGTGTCCAGAAGGAGGTTTTCCATTCATCCCCAGCAGCAATGCAGACTAAGTGGTAGACATGCCAGAGGTTGAGTTTGGTGTAGACATAGGCATGGCTAGATGCATCAAGAAGGTTGGAGATATGGGGAAGAGGGTAGCAGTCTTTCTTTGTGATCTTGTTCAGTCTGTGGAAATCCATACAAAGGCAGAGCAAGCCATTCTTTTTGTGGACAAAGAGAACCAGAGCAGTATAAGCAGAGGATAAAGAGCAGATAAAACCAGAGGAAAGATGTTCATCAAGGAATGTTTGAAGCACTTCAAGCTCAAATTGTGAAAGGGAATATGTGGTATCTATAGGAGGAGAAGTGCCTTCTTTCAAGTCAATCTTCAGATTGATGAGGTGGGAGTTGAGATGCCATGCTTTTGTTAAAGACATCTGTAAAATTGTGATACTCTAGGGGAACTCTGGAGAGATCAACTGACTTGGTGGAAGTGGAATGGAGTTCACTTTCATCAGGATGCAGTTGCAAAGCAAACTGAATAGAGCCTTCAAGGCAACAAGTGAGTGCATATGCAGGAGCACTAATGATAGTGATGTGAGATGCCTTGTGGATAGAGAGTCATGGTGGATTGACAGAGTCAGATGCAGCTGGAGGAACAAAGTCCAAGGGCAGTAGAGATGAGCTTAGAGACTCTGGCATGAAGTCATCATAGATCTGGAATGAGATGCTGTTTGAAACCCAGTCAATCAATAGATTGTAGCAGGTGAGCCAGTTGTGTCCCAGAATGATTGAGCAAGATCCATCCAAAGAAGTGACATAAAATGTCATCGGAGTGATACCACCAGAAGAAAAGTGGATAGAAAGGTCAATAGCTTGGGTGATCATGGAGTTCAAGGTTCTATCAAACAACTAGAGTGAAAGTGGAGGGACGGAGTAGAGAGATAGACCATTTGTATTCACAAATTGGCTATCTATGAAACAATGGGAGGAACTGGAATCAATTAGGGATGGGAAAGGGGAAAGATCATGGGAGACTAAAGTTACAGAGGGCATAAGAGACTTATTTGGATGGGAGAGAGTGGAAGTGTTAAGTCAGATCTCCTTTAGTGCATGAATGGAGTCAATGCAACCCCTAATCCATGTGGAGTTACAGAGGTTGTAGACTATTTTTTCATCTCAGAGAAGGCTTCTAGTTTGCTTTCTGGAGTTTCAGTCTTCATAGCACACCCCTTGGCTGCATGTGAATTTGATTTGGGACATTCTTTGGTGACATGTTCAGCTGCTCCACAGAATATGCAAAGCTTGTTATCAAAGCAGTACTTGCATTCAGCCAGTGTGAGCTTGTCATCTTTACCAAGTTTTGATGCTAAGTCCATCTTCAGGGCATCTTTTGAACCAGAGTTTACAGAATTACTTGAGGACTTTCCTTTTGACTCTTTTGAGGAGCTAGAGTTCTTGTCTAAAGTGGTAGTCTTGTCCAAAGTCTTGTTACCACTTGAAGTCTTGTTTTGATGGTTGATTTCCAATTTTTGTTCCCAGTAGCAGGCATCAATGGTATGTGCCAATTGATGAAGTTTGGAGAGAGTTGGAGGTTTGCTGATGTGAGAAATTTTATCCTTGATATGGTCTGGAAGTCTGTTTTAGAAATGATACTAGAGGGCACCTTCTCCATAGCTCTGGACTTGGGATGTGATCCTATTAAACTCAACAACATACTTGTTAATACACTGCCCATCTTTCATCAATAGATGGTCCAACTGATGCTCTGCATCTCCAACTGGATCATGCAGTCTGAAGTTAGTCTGCAACTCCAAGATAAATTCCTTATGGTCATCCATCCATAGTGGCCAGAGTGCCAGATCTTCCAACAGGAGTAGGTCCAGTTTGCACCATTCTAGCCTTTGAGATAGGATTAGGCAAAGGTGACTTTGAAGCAATCAGAGGTGAACACTTTAGGATGATTCTGGAAGTTGAGCTTGTATTTGACTAGAAAGACCTTGAGTTTACAGGGGTCAGTGTTATGCTTCTAAACCTTTTAGTTGGTAGAGTTGAAGAAGGTTAAGATACTTGAGCAAAAGGGGGATCTCACAAGAGGATGAGGCTAGAATATATGATATTGCATAGAACTAGCTTAGGGACCACTAATACAAGGTGATAGTTATATACTACTATCTCTAGCACATGGAACATGCTGACTTAGCTACTGCAGATGAGCTAATAGACTGCAGAATGATTCATTGGGGAAGAAGTATTGATAGGGGGTTAGGGAACATGAGATGATGAAGTAATCATCATCTAGAAAGAGGAACATCATCCATAGTAAGTCAAGAAAAGACATGAGAAAAAGAAATGAAGGAGCAAGGAAGAAATCATAACAAAAGGTCTGTCTTTAGGATTAAGCCATCTGGCTTAATGTTTACATGCCCAGTCCTCATCATGTTCATCATAGCTATCAGCAGGGAGAGGGGTCAGCTGGTAGAGGTTATCATCATCATCCAGTTGGTAGTGGCATGCTATTACTGGACAAGTTTCACTCCATGGAGTAGTGGTGCATTCTATGCATTGGGGAGTAGGACAAGGAGCAGTTCCATGGACTTGATGGTAGAATGAACAGACTAAAGTAGAGCAATTAGGGAGTGAATGTCCCAGGGCATGACATTGGCAACTGGAACAAGTATATTGTGCATAATAGATACTGAGATGGGTGTCATATTCACCACACCACCCACAGAAGGATTCCCACCCTTTGGAGGGAGTGGATGGATGTGGGATGAAAGAGGGGGGTGTTGATGTCAATAGAGTTTGTTGTAGTTTCTGACAATGAGAAAGTAGAGGTCATCGATGACCTTTGTCTTTGAATGGATGAGGGTAAACCAAACAATAAGATGGTTCATTGTTGAGGGCAAGAGTGATTGCCAGTCATGAAGAGGGGGTAGTGAGAAGGTGGGGAGAGTGTTTCTTCTAGAATAGGGAGCAAAGGAGGTGGGGAATTGACAGGGGAAGTAGGAGGTATAGATAGAGGATGATGGGATAACAGTGATGGGCCAGAGGTAGGAGCACAAGAATGGTGTGTGGGAATGATAGGCTTGTCTTCTCTGGTGAGATAGATGGCTAGGGTGCTAGGGTGGAGAGTGTGGATAAGAAAGAGGATGATGCATGCAATGGGATCATATAGTAGAGTATTGATCACATCTCTTAGACAGAGACAATGAAGGAAATCTAGAGTCTAGATGTATGCTTGAGCTATACAGATACTCCCTTTGACAGCTAGGACAAAAGGTCGATCATTTAGAGTGGCATCATTTAAGAGGAGACAGAGAGTGGAATATGTAAGATAGAACATACAGTCTTCTAAGAGTATGTCATTGGCTAAGGGATGGTTGGTGATTTCAAGGAGGAGGGGAGTGCTCTATAGCACTGCAGTGTAGAGGAGGCAAAGGGGAAATTCAGATAGTCAGTTTGTATAGATCGGGAAGTTTTCTAGGATAGAAGGAGAGATTGATGGATAGGGGGAAGAGGTGTCATTGTGGATGAGAGGCATGGTGTGGAGGATGGAGAAATCAAAGAGAATATTGTTGCTTATAAGTGTCAAGGATGGTCCATATACCAGCTAAGTTTTTTTCTGGTTTGCATATATTTTCAGCATGAGAATAGCCTTTCCATTTGACCAGGTACTTCCACCAATTTTTTGGACCACTATGCTGGAGAATCTGTTCTATCTCCCATTGTTCTTCTTCATCAATTATCTCAGGAGGCAGCCATAGAACAGGGGAACCATATTCAATGGTAGAGTGGAATGGAGATAGAAGAGAAGTGTGGAAGACATCATGGATCTTCCAAGATGGTGGTAATTTTAGACAATATACTACAGGGGAGAGTATCTAGGTGATAGTGAAGAGTCTCTCTCATGAGAGGTTTAATTTCCACTAAGTGTTACAATTTTCTGTAGCATTACACCGAGTAGTCATTCTCGGTATGCTTTATCGTCTAACGTTCATCATCTGCACCCTACTCTTCATATGCCCCACTCTGCTGGTAGTCGCCTATACCATCCTAGCTGTTCCTCTTATCTGTTTGACAGTCCTTATGGCAGGACCCATATGCATTTCTCTTATCTCATACCTCATGTTCCATGTCCCGGACCAGTAAGCCCTTCCCCCATGTCCGCTTGTAGTATTACCCTTTGCCCATGGGATACCCTTTACCCTATTCCCCATTTGGGCTGTCTTCTCTTCTCCCGTATGCTTCTCTTCTCCACAGCAGCTTCTATGCTTCTCTGCTGTGGATATACTTCTCTTCTTCTCTACAGCATGCTTCCTACTGTGCATGCTACTTCCTTTCTGACAGATGACCGTTCCTGTACAACCCTTGACCCAGGGTTATAGACTATTACCATATATGTATATACATAGCTTGGTCTGTGCACCATTACCTATAGTATAAGTATGTATATACATGAGGAGAATGTCCCTCATCCGTATTCTCACCTTTACAGGGTTAGGCTTAGGAACCTAACTCAATACTATCTTCTTTTGTCATTCCCTTGGATCCCGTCGTCTATGACCTCCATCCTGGAACCCATCCTCTGAGATCCCCTTTGGAATACACCATCTGAAGGCCTCCAATCCCGGGATATAGTTAAGTAGTATCCAAGATGATCAACGTTGATGTCTTTCCATCCAAAGGAAGTAGACTTGTAACAAAAGAATATGGATCATCACTGTACTGTGCTATTAAGCCTGTACCACCCATCACCACCAGAATTACCCCACCATCGAATCACCATGTTCTCTCAATGCTCAACTCACCCCTCCCAAGAACCAGTAACAGCTTCTCCCCAACAAAGTTTGGGGCTAACCACACCAGCATCCCCAGCCCGATCTCTGTATGATTGGCCCTCTGGGAGTCCTTCACAAGCGAGCCCAGCTCACTCTCATCACTTTGGCCTAGAGCCATCTACTCCTCACCTCGCACAACTTATCCACAATGTATCCCACTCTCTAGAGCAAGAATCATCCATCATCTAACCAACAGCAGCATGCCCCCCAATGTCTGCCCTGGACCGTGTTTGCCAACATATGGCATGAGAACAACAAGAAGAGGAATGAAGAAACTGATATGCGCTTCTCACACAAGAGCAAGAGCAAGAAGAAGAAACAGTAGTAGGATCTCCACCAGAATTATATGCTGTAACTACTAGTCACTCCACCCCTTCCGAACGAGCACCTCCCCCTCCAACTGAACCTGTTGGTCCCTCCACTGCACCACAACTCTCCCCTATAACCCCATTATTCCCATCGACTTCACTATTCCTCGAACCCTGAACCCCTACTGAACCATCATCATCTTCATCATCTGATGACAGCAAAACTCCACTACCATCTCCACCATTGTCCCCCATGAATGAAGGAAGACCAGAATCCCCTATTCTACCAGGTCATTTTGTCATAGATGAAGACAAGGAACTTATGGCCGCCTTACCCAAAGATTTCTCCAGCCTGGCTGAGGACGTGACCATTTGGCCTATCCAGATGGATGGTCATTTCTCCCTGAACAAAGGGTTGTATGACGACACTGCAAAAAGCCTCGTATTTCTTAACAAGATGATGAAGGGACAAGGACCAGCCTTTGCTGAACGCTGGTATTGCTTTATTCAGGAACAAGGAGAGGAGTATCATGGACAACTTTACTAACTAGTCAAGAATGATTTCAAGAAAGTATTCTTCCCCTTTAATACACAGGAGGAAGCACATAGGAAACTCAAACATCTTCATCAAGATTTGTTGAAACCTGATGGTTTCTCCCGTTACTCGTCCTCTTTTCAACTTTTTGCTGCACAATTGGAGGATCAAGATGATTCCTCTCTAATAGATTCGTTCGCCACAGGGCTAGACCCAGAACTTGCCCACATGGTCCTCTCCATGCCACTCATACCAAACACCCTCACCGGTTGGTGCTCCTCTGCCTCTCTGTTCTATGAACAGCAGCAACAAATGATGGATCTTTATTGGCCCTCATTTGCTCCTCCAAAATGACAACAATTTCCTCCCTCAATGTCACCATGAGCCATCTTCCCCTCCCCTGATAGGATCACCCACATTCGGCAATCCATCATTCACCTGCAACCACCATCCTCCATTCCACCAACCCTCACCTTTGATGAGTGGTATCCCTGTCTACCACCTAGAGGGACTTCCACCATCGCACCCATTTCCCCTCCATCCCCACCCTCGCCTGCCACCCCAGAACAATTCACCATGCCATCTCTGTCCTGGTGTGCTCGGCTTTTGCCCCAAGCCAATCCCAACCTTGCCCTTCGCCCGAAGATGTATTCTTCAGTTGAAGTCCAGACCACCCTCTCCCTTCTGACATCCCCACTCGACATTGATGTGGTCCCTCCTACATCTCCTGTGTCCCCCTCTTCCTCAGTGTCTCCCCTTATCGACGTGGTTCTTCCCCCATCTCTTCCATCTTCCCCTCTTGTTGCCAGTGGCCTCATCCTTGAACCATCTTCCCCCCTCACGCTTGGGGCTGTCGCCCTCCCTTCTCCCTCTCTCTTCACCCATGACCTTGTGGACGCCTCCGTTCTGGCAGAACCATCTCCCTTGCTGAGGCATTGACCAATGGTCAGCCATTATCCTCCCAATGGCTCGTGAAGCTCCATGCCATCCACACCACTATTCCTTGCCACTCCCACCTCACCTCGTCGGCCCTTGCCACCATTCGCTCCATCCTCGTCGCCTCCCCTTCATCTCTGTTGGATACCCCACTTGCCTCTTTGCAGTCTCTAGTTCTCTCCCCTCAGATTGTTTCTCTTCTGCCTTTGGTCACCTCCTCACCAGTTGCCACCCCATTGGTTTCTTGCTGTTCTTCTCCTGCTCCTTCCTGCCCGTCTCTGCAGTTGGATCTCATTGTTCCTTCGTGCCTCTCCTGGGCCGACACTGACACCGACAATGTGTTCCTCTCTGGCCCCCTTCCCTTCTCCAGTGACCCGCCATCTCCGTTCCTGGCCGATGTGTTTGACGCATATCTCGCCGATCTCACCCTTTGCCCCCATTCTCAGGAGGATCACCACCATGCTTTCCTCTTTTTCCCTGCCCTTCTGTTGTCGCCTGCTCCTTGTTTCTCTCCAGCCCTCTCCCTTTCTCTCCTGCTCTCTCTGCAACCCCTCCGCATCCTTGGCCTTCTGTCTCCTGTGTCCCCCCTCCCTCGTCACATGGCAGGTGTGTCCAGTCCATGGTTCACGGACTTATTGTTGCCATCACTGTCTCCTCCTCTTGCATCTCCTTCCTCTCCCCCGTTGCCCTCCCCCATTGTCCTTCCTTTGTCCCCCTCTGTCCTCATCTGTCTGCACTGGGTTCCTTCCCCTCCTGAATGTCTTTCTCCTCTTCCTTTTTCTCCCGCTTCCTCTGTGGGGTCTTTCTGAGTAGTTTTCGGTGGATCCCCGTCATCAGTGCCTCCGGTCTTGTCCAGAGGGTGAATTTCCTCTATCTCCATCCTTCCTGACGACCCAGCCACTCCCCCTATCTTCCTTACCCCTTGTTTTCTCCCTCGAATTCTATTTCTCTCACTGTGTACTTCCACTAAAGGCCCTAAGCATGGCCTTAAACTGCTCTTTCTCTCTTCCCTGGTTGTATAGGCCCTAAGCATGGCTTTAAACTGCTGTCTCCTCTCTTCCGGTTCCCCAGTAAAGGCTCTAAGCATGGCCTTAAACTGCCCCTTCCCTCTTCTCTGTGTCTAGTTCCATAGCCCTCAGCACGGCGTAAAACTGCTAATAGTCCTATAAAAAGAAAGAAAACAAAGAAAACTGTATGTCCACAGTGATGTTAAACTAGGAGTCCATTTCCCCTTCTCATGACGGACATCCAGCATGATGTTAAACTGCGCTCCTCCCCCTCCCCCAGTTGGTACAACCATCATGTCATTAAACTGTCACTCCCAGGTTGGAGTTCCCCTATACCCCTGTTCACACTTAGAGTGAGCAGTTATAATCCAAAATTAAATAACCATAGGACCTGGGTAGGTCGTTAAACTGCCTCGGGCTTAACTGCTCATATGGGTATGGTTAGCCCACAGATCTCTCATCGGAGGTCGAGCAAAGTTGACACCCTTCACTCTACCCCTTTTCCTCCTCTCTCTCTTCGTTTATCCCAGGTCTGGCAAACCCATTTTGCATGAATTCTCTGGTTAGTCTTCCTACATGAAGTAAAACTGCTTCCTTCCTCCTCTCTCCTGGCCTTGAGGTATGGCCCGAGAATCGCCTCTACCCTAGAATCTCCTCTTCTGGCCTCTCATGCCTGTCTTCTCTTCTTCCCCTGTATTGACGACTTCTGCTGAGATAGAAGCACAGCGCTCCTGATCCGCAGGACTCCCACATTCCACCCTGACAAAGCGGACTTCTCTCAAAAACCCCATCCTCTCCATCCTGGAACACCACATTGGCTTCTTTCACTCTTGGCACCGGTTGCCTCTTTTATTCTTCCCTTTCCTGACAGTTTATAAAGATCCCTGTGGAACAATGGCATCAATATCATACATCATGTCCTTTGCTGTCTCTCACCCATATGCCCACTCCCACATCAACCATCACTTCCCTTCCACCATCCTTGACCTCCCAGCCCACATGTCCTTCCCACAAGACCTGAATCCTTATGACTTCTTCACTATGATTCACATTTGCCACTGGAATCGTGTTCGTCACATTTGTAGCTGTCCTCACTGTTTGGAGATTTTCTTTGCTCAAACAATGATTGCTCTGGATGCCCTATGGATGGGGCATGTCTGTCCTACTCTGGACAACTCCTACCTCCCTCCAGTGCCATCGCATTTTGAATCTCTTCCTCCAGTTCACACTTGGCGTCCTCCTCTCGTTCCCCGTTCGGAAACGTCTCCTGTCGCCTATGCCTTCTATGAGTTCATGCTCGCATAACAACAGTCCCTCCAGGCTGTCTTTAACTCTTCAAACCCTCCTACATTCACTGAAGTACAGGATCTCCTTGATGAAGTCAAGGTTGAGTTCATCTGTCTCCCTGACAACTCTCTCCTCTAGGGTTTTGGTTTTCTTTTAGGGTTTTTTGAGCTGGTGCTCGAAATCTAAAGACAGAGCTAATGTTACAATTTTCTGTAGCATTACACTGAGTGGTCATTCTCGGTACGCTTTATCATCTAACGTTCATTGTCTGCACCCTACTCTTTGTATGCCCCACTCTGCTGGTAGTCGTCTATACCATCCTAGCCGTTCCCCTTATCCATTTGGCAGTCCTTATGGCAAGACCCATATGTGTTTCTCTTATCTCGTGCCTCATGTTCCATGTCCCGGACTGGTAAGCCCTTGTCCCATGTCCGCTTGTAGTATTACCCTTTGCCCATGGGATACCCTTTACCCTATTCCCCATTTGGGCCATCTTCTCTTCTCCCATATGCTTCTCTTCTCTGCAGCAGCTTCTATGCTTCTCTGCTGCAGATATACTTCTCTTCTTCTCTGCAGCATGCTTCCTACTGCACATACTGCTTCCCTTCTGATGGATGACCATTCCCATACAACCCTTGACCCAGGGTTATGGACTATTACCATATATGTATATATATAGCTTGGTCTGTACACCATTACCTATAGTATAAGTACGTATATACATGAGGGGAATGTCTCTCATCCGTATTCTCACCTTTACAGGGTTAGGCTTAGGAACCTAACTCAATACTATCTTCCTTTGTCATTCCCTTGGATCCCGTCATCTACGACCTCCATCCTGGAACCCATCCTCTGAGATCCCCTTTGGAATACACCATCTGAAGGCCTCCAATCCCAGGATATAGTTAAGTAGTATCCAAGACGATCAACGTTGACGTCTTTCCATCCAAAGAAAGTAGACTCATAACACTAAGGAGTACTTTGGCAGAGATTTGTGGCTTTTAACCACACCTTTTCTCCCACTTTCCATGGCCAGAACTTGCTTCAAATCCAGGCATGCATCATTTGTTGAGCCAGCTTGTGAGCTGCTGAGGCCTCTTGTCTAGCTTCTTCTATTTTAGTCAATTGTTCTGTTAGAGTTGGAAGGAAGGTTTAGCTAAGGGGGGGATAGGCATGGAGTTCATATCCCATTAGGAGTGAGAAAGGAGAACACTTGGTCATGGAATGAGTGGAGGAATTGTGATGGAATTGGGTAAGAGGGAGGAAGTCTGGCCATGTGAGAGGGTCATTGCTGCAGAAGAGATGGAGATATGTCTCCAATTCTTGGTTCACCCATTTAGATTCCCCATCAGTTTGGGGATGATAGGGGGACAAGAGAGCCACATCATAGTTGAGGAGACATGCCAATTCATGAGCAAAGGCAGAGGTAAATTGTGGGCCTCTGTTGGAGATGAGACAATCATGTAAACCAAAATGAGGAAAGACATGTTGGAAGAAAAGAGTGGCCACACCAGCAGCATTGATGGACTTAGAACAAGGAATGAAAATTACCCCCTTAGTAAGCCTATGGTCAACCATGACCAGAACAGAATTAAAGGAACCAACCAGGGGAAGACCAGAAATAAGGTTAATGGAGAGTTGTTGGAACAGGCAAGTGGCAAAAGAAGAAAGGCGAGAGGGGAGAGGATTGATAGGGGAGGTAAGCAGCTTGGATGACTGACAGAGGGGGCATCCAGTGATGAAGAAGCAGACAAATGTGGCCATACCAGGCCATCAATAATCATGTTGTAGGAGGGAAAGAGTATGGAGTTGACCACCATGCCCCCCAGAGGGGGATGAATGAACAGAGGAGACAAGGGAGCAATTAGAAGATGGAAGGATATAGAGGTGAGAGTGGTCATAGAGAAGGCCATTGCAAAAAGCCCAATCTGCAAAGACAGAATGAGAGAAGAGAGGGGAATCCTTGTACATATGCTTGAGAGTAGAGAGAATGAGAGGGTCAGAGGCAGAAGAAAGGGCAAGTTTGTCCCAGAGGTAATGTTGAGAAGGAAGATAAAGAGATCAGGAGGGAGGAGAGTAATGGAGATATTATCAGAAGAAGTATCAGGAGATGAGGAATGGGAAAAGGCATCAGCTAGTGCTATGGCAAAACCCAGAAGGATAGCAAAATGAAGATTGAAATCCTAGAGGAACAGCCTCCAGTGAGCCTGCTGATGAGAGAGGTGATAGGGTTGGCAGAAATAGGAGAGATTTTTATAATCCATGTAGACCATAACTGAAAGGCTAGTGCTATGCAAATAATGGTTCCATTCAGTGAGGGTGTGGATAACAGCAAGAAGTTCCTGATCATAGATGTCATAATTCCACTTAGCAGAGGAGAGGGTATGAGAAAGATAGGTGCAAGGATGGAGGTCACCATAGATGTCTTTTTGCATCAGGACACCCCTAGTAGTGATTAAAGAGACATCAGTTATGACAAAGAAAGAGGAGGTGACATCAGAGAGAAGAAGGATAGGTGAGGAGGTGAAGATTCATTTGAGGCAGTTGAAGGCCTGTTGACAATCCAGAGTCTTATCCTAGGGGTGGTTGAAGCAGGTGAGAGAATGAAGAGGATGTTATGATTTCCCTTAGCGTTACACCAAGTGGTCATTCTCGGTACACTTTATCGTCTAACATTTATCGTCTGCACCCTACTCTTCATATGCCCCACCCTGCTGGTAGTCGCTCATACCTTCCTGGCCATACCCCTTATCCGCTTGGTAGTCCTTATGGCAGGACCCCTATGTATTTTCCCTATCATAAGTCTTGTGTTCTATATCCTGGACCGGTAAGCTCTTGCCCCATGTCCTATTGTAGTACTACCCTTTGCCCTATTCTGCCACAGGCCGTTCCTATTGCTTCTCCCATATGCTTCTCTTCCCTGCAGTAGCTTCTATGCTTCTCTACTGTAGATATGCTTCTCTTCTTCTTCCACAGCATGCTTCTTACTGTGCATGGCTGCTTCCCTTCTGATGGATGACCATTCTCGTACAAACCCTTGACCCAGGGTTATGGTCACTTCCATATATGTACTAGCATAGCTTGGTCTGTGCACCAATACCTACAGTATAAGTACATATGTACACAAGAGGAATGTCCCTCATCCATATTCTCACTGTTACATGGTTAGCACCTAGAATGCTAGCCTAGAACAATCCTATTCCTTTCCCACTCCCTTGGTCACCGTCAATACATCGACCACCATCCTGGAGTATCCATCATCCCTCTAGAATATGCCATAGAAGGCCTCCATCCTGGGATATCACTAAGTCATACCAAGGCTCCATCACTAATAAAGCCTTTCTGTTCAAGGATATAGGACATCAGTAGTGAACCATAACAGAGGAGCAGTGATGTGAGAGAAGTTGGGGACAAATTTGTGATAAAAATTGCAAAACCTAAGGAAAGAACATATCCCCTTAACAGATTAAGGAGGCATCTAGTCAATGATGGCCAAGACTTTCACTGGATCCATCTGCACGTTGTTGTGGGAAATGATGAGACTAAGATATTCCACTTCAGTAGTGTCAAAGACATATTTGGATAATTTAAGGAACAGGAAATGCTTGCAAAGACAAGCAAAGATGAGACAAGTTCATTCATAGTGGAGGGAAGGAGTGGAAGAATGAATCAAGATGTTATCTGATACACCTCTAATCTCTGTACTAGGCCCAGATAAGCCTAATATGTGAGATCTAAGGAGAGAGGGCCTAGAGAGTGAAAATCTGAGAAAGTGGGGGAAGTGGGACTGAGTCTATCTTGCTTAGCACCTCCTCTTGAGGGAGATCACCAAGAGAACTTGACTGGGGAGTCCCCTGGTCAAGTTCCTTGGGCTTTATATACTAACTAAGTATTTACATGAGTTGTAGCTAGATCTAGTGATTACATGGGTTAGGGCATAAGGGGGCATGTAGAGAGCATGTAGAATGGAAGGGTATACCCATGGTGTCCTTACTGCAGTGGCAGCATAGCCCTAGCTATGACAGTTCGCATTTTGATGCCTTAAGTCACTTTTGAGGAGATCTGAAGATCTGCCACAAAGCAGATAGAATCTGAGGGACGTAAGGGCGTCCATGGATGCTTCTAGATGCATATGGGTTGGGGGGAAGAGCTGGGGACAAGGGATCGGTCCATTGGTCCAGGATTAATGGGCGAAGTTTTTGAGTTTAGGCCCCCCTATAGATTAGATTAGATAAGAATGTCTTAGAGCGAAACTTGCTCTAGAAAATCAGGAAAAATAGGAAAAATAAGAGGAAAATAGAGTGAGTCATAACATTGTCCATGTATATGACTAACCACCCTTGGGCAAGGTAGTCATGAAAGAGATGGTTCATCAAAGCCTGGAAGGTTGTGGGGGAATTACAGAGACTGAAAAACATAACAGTCAGTTCAAAGAGGCCAAAGGGGGTGATGAAAGCAGCTTTCCATCAATCTTCCAGTTTAATCAGTACATTATTATATCTCCAATGGATATCCATTTTCATGAAAATAGTTGATCCCTACAGTTTATCAATCAGGTCTGGGATGAGAGGTAGAGGATAAGCATTCTTGACCATGTGGTCATTCAGATATTGATAGTCCTGGCAGAGACAGAGATCACCAGTCTTTTTAGAGACAAAGAAAAAGGGAGACACCTAAGAAGAAGAGGAAGGGACTATTTGGCCAGTTTTCAAGTGCTCATCCAGGAATGCCTTACATATGGCCATTTCCTGAGGGTTGAGTTGGTAGGTTTTTGCCACTTTCAGGATGAAGTCAGGAGAAAGGGAGATAGAATGATTGAATGGTCATGAGGGGGGTAATGCCCCATTCTTTGATTCAGAGAATATATTGAGATATTCAGTGAGATATGATGGTAATTGTACTTTCTTTGTTGTCACTTGTTGGGCCAGGTCCATGATGATAGTGGTGTGTTGGATTGTCTTGCTTTCACCCATATGAAGATGCTCCCATTGAGCAAGTTGCCAAGTAATTTTTGGATTGGGGGAAGCAGAGAGGAACTACAGAAGGAGGGGTTGCATGTCTATTCCATTGATGGATGAAACTGAGATGGTCTTATTAGCCTAATCAATCGCTGGATTGGCTTATTGAAGCCAGGGGAATCCAAGGATTACTTTCTCCTTTCTGAGGTTGGTTACATAGAGTTCCTCTTTCCAGAAACAATCCTAAAACAAGAGGCGTAATGTCATTTTCCATTGAATTTTTCCTCCTTCATTTTGAGATCCATCCATATTGTTGACTTGAAGGGAGTGGGGAGAGGTTTGAGCGTGAGGTGTTTCATACATGCATAGGTCTCATCAATGAAATTTCTAGTTGTGCCACTGTCTATTAGGGCAGAGATATCAACTGTTCTTATGACAAGATAGAGAGAGAGGGAAATCCACATGGCATTTCCATCCTTAGTACTAGTATACATTGCTGCCACTACTTCAACATTCCTTTCCTCCTAGCTAAAAATCCTTTATAGCTATTTTGACAATTGTGCACATTTCTGATTCCTCATCATAGCATGCTTGTAAGACTATGTGGATATTTTCCAGGGTATTCCCTTTTTTGATAAGAGTAGAGATGTATTGGTCAAAGAGAGTAGTCATTGTGTGTACAGTTTGCTGTTGGACATGAAGGGGAGAAAGAGGATGAGTGGGATGATTGGGGAATTGTCAATTGGTAGAGGGAGAACTATGGGTAGAGGAAGGAGGATGTGATTCTCCTCAATGTTTGCCTATCCAATACCTAATTTTATAACAGATGAAGCAGTGATTTTCTCAGATATGTTTAGCCCAATTAGCAGGGGTGAGGGTGATGGTGTCAACTTCCATGGCATTGGGATCTCACTGCTGAAGTCCCAAGCTACCTTCTCTTCTGAGGTTGGAGATTTATTGTTGTTGGGTGTAGAACTTTGCTGCTGCCCTAACCCACCTGATCAGAGTGTCAGGGGGAGTAGCCATGGAGAGAATCATTTGAGTGAGACAAGGGTCAAGTCCTGTCACAAAGGCATCAATGAGAGTGGTTTGATTGGCTATTCTGGAGTGTGCAGTATGAAGTTGGAAGTTGGCAATGTAATTTTGAAATCCATCCATATCTCAAAAATTTTGGATGGTCTCTTGCATTTTTCAGTGGGCCATCTCCTTATAGTTGAAGAGAAAGAAATTTTTTTTCTGAAATCTTCCATGAGCAGCTCATATGTCTTATTTTCTGCTGGATATGCAGAGTCACTGATTTGTCGATACCATTTCTCTGTGAAGGCTGTCCCATTCCCTTTGATCATTTTGCTTAGAGCAACATGCATCTTTTTCCCATCTGTGTTGTAAACATTGGAGTTGAGGGTGAAGAAGGCTGTCATGGCCATCCCTCAATGAGGCACATCAAGGGATTCACCAGAGAAATTGCTAGGTAATCCAGCCTTCAACTTGGTAGGATGGGGTGTGGCTACTGCTGCTAAGTCTTCTATAGGTGGGGGAAAAGGAAGTGGGAGTTGGAGAAGTGAAGGGGGGAGAGCAGGAAGGGGAGTAATCTCTAAGGGAGAGATCTCTTCTGGGGGTGGAGAAAGGGAGAGGTAGGGAGAAGAACTGATTTGGGTAGTGGATGCTTTGTTGTCATCATTGCTACTTGACAATGGAGGGTGGAATGTGGATGGAATGCTGGTATTTGATAATGTCCAGCAAAGAGGAAGCTAGTTCTTTTGTTATACTTCTAAACCTTCCAGGTGGTAAAGTCTAAGAAGGTTAAGATACTCGAGTGAAAGGGGGATCTCACAAGAGAATGAGGCTAGAATACATGATATTGTGTAGAACTAGCTTAGGGACTACTGATACAAGGCAATAGTTATATACTACTGTCCCCAGTGCATGGACCATACTGACTTAGAGTGCCCCTCTCCTCCTTGAGATTACTCGACACCCCCTCACTCATGATGCTTTAATTGAGGGATGTATGCTCTACCTAACTTATTTCACCCTGTAGTTATTGCTGAATGATACCACTCCTCTTGATCATCCAGCTGTTCTTGTAGCGGAAGGCAGCATCTGCATTGCCCAAGTGTGCATACAAACCCTCGACCTCCTTTATCGACTACGACTGGGTGATGTCATCAATACTCTACCATATGACTCCATCGCTCCCATTCTACTTCCTCTTTTTCACATGCTTCATCTCGGCGCTCTTGCCACTTACTTAGTAGGGCTAGATGAACCTACTATTCCCCCCACCACATTTCGCTCTCCTGCTCCCAGTCCACCTCTCTTGTATTGTCCTCCTCCTCCTCACTCTCACTCTACTTCCC
>JBBPKO010000185.1:20038-32680 GCA_038089295.1 Xerocomus amazonicus
GGCCGTCCATGCTGGGACTCTTTCGGACAGGGAAAAGGCATGGTGAGGTGGCCTAGGTATCGTGTCTTCAGGAATTTGTTTTCGCATCTTGTACGCATTTTCTCCGTCTTGTACACTTGTACTAGTTTCGTTACTTGTAGCATTTGATCTCATGATTTTGGCACACATACAGGACCGTATTGTTATCGTGCATTATATGTATCTTACTCATGCCTTACGATCAATTAGTTGTCTGTTAGCTTTTATATCGATTTTGGAATAGCTTGGCTTGTTGCTTGAATCTTAGCCGTGCGTGGGAGAATACATCGTCGATACAGTTTTAGTCATGTCATGAGGTGGATTATGCAATCGAACAGGTGCATGTTCAAATTCTGGTCAGATAATCTGGTCTATTGCTGACGAATAGGTCCTAACTTTTTTTAGAAAGAGATATCGGTGTAGCAACCGCATGGACCGGTTCTAAATAATACACCGTAGTTTCACATGATGCGCGATGTTGGATTTTCTTTTATGGGGCTTTGAAGTTTACCTTCGCTGAAGTAAGCCTACATTCACAGAACGGTTTGCTTGTTCTGTTCGGCTGACGTGCTTTCCTCCTCAGTTCTATCATCGAAATTCTACCCGTCATATTGACAGCCCTATATCATTTATTATCACTCTTGCCCTTGAGTTCCAAGTCCAACCGGACAATCTCTTTGTGAGATAGGATGCTTGATTCATTTTTGCAAACATGACTCATGTATGTCTCGATAGCGCCATCTTCGCTAGTTCTTCAATTGAAGCCGAATACCATGTCTCAGAGAATAGAGGAACAGACACCCCTTTTGGGCGATCAATCTCAATTCACCCAGCAAATCGTTCCAAAAAAGCCCAGAACACCCCTCCCATGGCGTCAATTTTCGATATTATTGCTGATTCAAATCTCAGAACCAATGACTTCACAGGTCATAGCACCCTTCCTTCCCCAGGTACGGGTTCAAAAGACATCCTTTGTCCCCCATATATGACGAACTTTTGCGTTCGCTGTGCAGCTGATCAGGGATATTGGTATCACTGGGGGCAATGATTCCCGTGTTGGATACTATGTTGGACTCGTGGTTCGTGTGCCATATGCGATACCAGCATGTCGCTGCAAATTTTGAGGTTGATATGGTTAGCATTCGTTGTTTTTTCTAACAGAGGCATGCATAGTATACCACTGGAGCCATATGTCGGATGCAGTCGGTCGCAAACCTGTAGTTTTGATGGGGCTCTTTGGTCTATCGGCGTCGATGTGGTGCTTTGGATTATCCAACACATTTGTGACCATTGTCATCAGGTGGGAACCAGCTTGGATCGTCCTCTCCCTACTCCACTGACGAAGCATTCAAAGCCGAATGCTGAATGGAGCTTTGAATGGAAACATCGGTGTGATGAAGAGCATGGTAGTCGAGATCACGGACGAGACAAATGTCGCCCGGGCTTGGGGTGTTATGCCAGTGACTTGGTCCTTTGGCACAACAATGGGGTTTGTATTTCGACGTCCACCGGCTGGCCACCATTATGCTAAATGATCTTCAAGGCCGTTGATCGGCGGGTCTCTGGCCAAGCCTGCTGAAAGATTTCCAGATATCTTTGGTGATTCTTCTTTTTATAAAGAATATCCTTACTTTCTGCCTTGCTCGGTCTCTGCGACAATCTCTGCAACCTCATGGCTCATAGTCTTGATGTTTATGACAGAGGTATGTGAGACCGGCCGAATCAGTTCCAACGATGCTTATTGTCTACACATCCAGACTGCGAAACCCCATATGACAGTATGGCAATATATTTTCGGTGGAAAGATCAAGATCAGTAAGCCGACGAACAACTCAGGGATTCTTGGAGGGGGCTCAGTAATAGCGGAACAAACTGGCCAGCCAGTTTCCTTCCGGTCCCTTCTCGTCCGTCCAGTACTTATTGCGGCCGGGAGTTATGCGACCTTTGCCCTCGTTGATATAGCTTTCCGCGCAGTCATGCCGGTTTTCTACGCGATGCCTATTGAAATGGGCGGTCTCAATCTTGACCCGCCTACAATCGGGATTATTCTGGCATCCCTTGGAATTTCAAGTGCTATACTTCGACTGATATTCTTTGCTCGTATGTTTGAATGGCTCGGGGCAAGGAATACATTCTTTGTATGTGTTTCTTTGTGCCTCCCTACAATGGCACTCTTCCCAGTGATCAATATGGCGGCGCGGACATGCGGTCTTAGTCGTTTCGTCTGGTTTCTTGTCGGTCTTCAGTTGACCTTGTTCATTTTCGCGGGATTTACCTTTGGTGAGGCGACTTGTTTGTCACGCGGTTGGCCACCTCACACTTTGTGTTCGACCAGCGATTACGTTTATGTACATCAGCGCAGCTGCGCCGAGCAAGTCATCGATCGGTGCAACGAATGGTTTTGCACAGGTGGCTGTCTCAGTCATGCGAGCTATTGGTCCCGCAGTCGTGAACTCTGCCTTTTCGTTCAGTATCGAGGAGAATGTCATGGGTGGTTATTTTGTGTATCTGGTAATGGCGGCTATGGTTGGTTTATCGCTGTGGGTTGGTTGGTTGTTGCCAAAAGACATGTATAGGAAATAGCACCACAGAGTCGGCAAGGATTGAAAGAACTATCCTCTACCCCCAGTTCAACACTCCAGAAAAAAAACATAACATTCTCACTTGTTAACCTTACCTGCCGTGTTTCTCGTACTATGACTACAAGCTTCAAGTCGAACGAAGATGATGGTATAGTTCTTACTTAAGATCGTGAAGTGGTTGTCACGCTAGCATCACTTTGCCGAGTGCGTGCCGAAGCGGAGTGGTAGCCCACCGTGGCTAATGGCAAGGAACACTGAGGGATCGGGCAGGAACAGAACTGGACCACGATTCATACGGGGGACTGCAAGAGGCGAAGACAAGGAGCGACTATGCTACATCTACACGATGCGGCGAGATATAACTGCGGCCCGAGCTGTTGGCGATGGCGCGAGTCGGCTACTGGCACGGACACAGATTATGATGCCTGGATAGTGCTCGCTGTCAGGGATCTCGCTGATGTCCTCACCTTGCCAATGGAAGGAACTGTTCCACGAAAGCCGTCAAGGACCCACCTTGCCAACGATCCCACCCGCGCAAACGAGCTGCAGTTTAGTAGACTCTTTGACAGCGAAAGCCCGCTGTGGCTAATGGCGGGAACACTGAGGGATCGGGCGGAGACAACACTTGACCACGATCTATTGGGCGACTACGAGAGGCGAAGACAAAAACTATACTGTAGTGCACGTGATGTGTATGCCAACAGTGCCGGCATTTCCACTTTCAGCTCATGAATTGAGAGCCCTAACCAGACAGAGTTCAGTAAACCAGGATTTCATGTGTTGCAATGCTGCATCATGTTCCTTATACTCTAAGTCTACCCATGTCTGATACACTCCCTTAACTGCCCATTCACTGTCTCCTTCACAGCTAGATCATTACAAAAATATGTTTTACAGTCACAAGCTAGTACCCTTTGATACGATGAGTAGTATACGGCTGGACGGTCCTTCCGATTTTGGGGTAGTATACAACAGGGGTTATTTGTACGAGTTTGGGTCGCCGACTACAGCTTCTGCTATCGCCTGCCACGCACGGTTGACTTGCTCAGATTCATCGACTCCTTCCCGAGAAGAACCTGCCGCAGAGGATTTGCATTGAGTCAGTTGGATTGTTCCAAACGTCACTTCAACTGAGTCGCACAAGAAGACCGGAAGTTGTTGTGAACCGATTTTTGGTTATCAGGGGTTCGCAGTGACGCCCACAAGAAGAAGAGTGAGGGTCAGCAGTTTGCCCGGTCATGTCGAGGTAAGACTTCAATCCTGCTCCTAAGGGTGAACGCCACCATGCGCCGCCATGCAGTTATCATTGTTTGGCCCAAAGCTCACAAACGAATCTGAGTTCTGAATTGTCACCGAGGTGAAGTCAATGGCAACCATGCAAGCATCAAAGAATTTGGCAGCGACTCTTGATGATCATCCAGGCCTAGCCCGGGGTGAAAAAGTGTCTAGTTATGGTTTTTATGGTTTTAGGCAGCTGCGGCTGTGTTTTCGACATCACGTTTCGATTCTACTAGCCGACGTTGGAGTTCACTACATGTCACTACAACCCGAAGCGTCCCGTGGGCCCAAGTCAAAGCCAGTCCCAGTTGCATGGTGCGTCTAGCTGTACGCAACTGTTGGATGCTGTCGTCATAACCTGCTAGCCTATCTGCAGGCAGCGCCTAACGATGTCTCCGCTAACCGTGGCGACTCTGCTTGATCAAAAGTTGCATGGTATGACAGACCTCCACAAATATTTTTCCATAAACACTCGACCAGCGGCTCCGATTGTCAGAAACGGTGGCGTACGTCTTGAGTTTGTTTCCTGATACCTGAGACATCAGATAAACGAAGTGTCAGGTACTACACTTTAAACCGCGCGACATATGCCCAGGTAGTACTGTTTCAACATGCTATGCAAATATCTTTGGCAAAAAAGGTGCGGATATAATCAAACTTATATTTGTCGGATACAATTCAGCTCTCGTCGGCTTCAAGACTATTCACCGCCATGATACATGAGACAGTGACTGCAACCACTGCGTTTTCAAGCTTGTTTTTTTTTTCCTCCACCTCCCTGCTAACTAAAGCACAACCACTTCGACGCAAGCCATGTCAGCAACCGACTTGGTTTCACTTCTCCCACCATATGGAACACTGTACGGAGCCTTTTATTTTGGCACTGTATTGTCATCTGTATTCTACGGTGTCGTATGTATGCAAACGTGAGCATTCGTCGTTCTCGATGTAGATGAAACAATGTGCAGACTCACCATTCGAACAGATTTTTCTACTACGTCCAGTAAGGTTCCCGCTTTCAGTCCACATTAATCGGTTGATCGTGCCACTCTTTCAGCTATCAGAAGGACCGTTTGTACATGAAAATTTTCGTAAGTTAGATCATGTAAAAATCCAGCCCCATAATAATGTAATTCCATTTCCAGGTGGCCGTTCTATGGTGAACGTCGTGCTTGTGTCACATTGGGTTCTCCACCTCACTAACAGTTCGTAATAGGGTGTTGAATACGATCCACGAGGGAGTGATCATTTCCGGATGTTCGTTCTCCGACATCTATACCGTCTGAATGTCTCGTTCATCCTGGCTTCCTTATAGCATACAAATACATTATGGCTGGGATTGCGGACCCATTTTCATTTTTCATTGGCATGCCGTGGGTCGTTAACCCCTTGATATACTGCTTTCATCGTCTCATCTTGTCCCTTGCAGTGAGCTTATAGTAAGTTCTGTTCGCAACTTTGATGAATGATCTACTGACAGATCGTAGTTGCCGTTACTCGTCACTGTATCTACCTTTTTTTTCTTGTAGGAACGGGTGTTAATTTCATTCAGGCTATGGTTTCAGTGCCCACACAAGGATACTTCGTTTATCGAATCTATATCTGTATGTTTATGTCCCGGGCTTGTTTTTCATTCACTTAGAACCACCCAGTTAGCGGGAGGAATATTATTGTGCCACTCATATGGGTAAGGAATCAGTGCACATGTGGATACCATTTTACTCTGATTCGAATGTAGGTCCTCTCAGCCATCGTCCAGCTCGGTATGACTCTATGCACATTGGAAACCAAATTCTGATTGGGCTTTTTTTCTTTACGTTAGGGGGTGCTAGCAGTACGTAGTCGCAAGTTTGTTGAAATCGGCTGATGCTAACTGCTACAATTTCAGTGTTTGTTGGGAAAGCGTTGTATATGTCGAAAGAGTATTTTTTTTTTACTTTGCGGGCTAAAAGCTCCTCATGCATGTATTCATTGCGTGCGTTTCTAGTCTTCGGTACATGGACTTTTTCAAAATGGAGAGCAGGTTTTTTTCGGTAGGAGTGTTTTTGTATTTTGAACCGAAGATCTCAGTATCTATCCGAAATAGGTCATCGTCATAACGTCTCTATCTGTCGCCGCTGGAGTGGACGTTCTCATCGCTATCTTCTCCACGTACTTATTTATCCACAAGCGAACCGCTACGGGGCTTAGAAGGTGAGTACGCACGATGTCACGCGCTTCCCAGGACTCGAGAACGCATTTGACAATGCACTTGTACATTCAAGCATGGCACACACACTGCAATCGCTCATCGCGTTCGCGATAAACACGGGTATCTGGACAGCCTCCTTCGCGCTCTTGTCCATCGTTATGGTACGCACCGTTCGTTGCTCGTCTGCGATACATCCAGATCCAAAGGCCGACCGCGTTAGTTGCACGTCTTCCCGAGAAATATGCTCTACGTCATCCCTGGTATCCCACTCTGCCCGGTTTACTCGAACACACTGCTCGCCAACTTGAATGCGAGGGCGTATATCGGGCGCGCTCTGGTGAGCCGGTTACCATGGCAGACACCTTCACCGTTTCTAATTTGTAGTTAGAGAAAATGCAGACAGATGAAATGGAGATGTCGGGTCGCTCATGTCCACAGACAGCAAGGTGCGTGATAGGTTAGAGGGCTAATAGTGAGATGTCGTTGATAGGGAGTGTGCCTGCAGTGGCCCGTAAAAGCCGATCTGTCAATCGATTATCACACGATGTGTTGGAGTGATTCCTTCAAATAAAAAACGAAAAAGAGCAAAGGGAAATTAAATGTACATTGAGTTAGGGGGGATTAAGGAACGGTGGTCACTTGCACAACCAGAAATGCGAGGGGCAGGCTCGGACGGTTTTGTTGTGTTGTGGGTGGCAGTTTCGGGACTTCAGTGGAGCGGTAGAAACCTATCCATGTGTGCGTTTTTCGAGTTTCTTCGCGATGATCGAACGAATCTAATCTCATCTTTGCACCATCTGAGCCCCCAACGGATTTGAGGACAAGGTTCGGGAGGATTGTACCATATGAAAGCTGTCGATTCCAAGTTTAGCTCCTTTTTGGTCGATCGTGGGCTTCGGAAGGTTTCAACTATGAAGTATCAAGGCTTGGCAGTTAGCAGATAGCATCGTGACAGGTAAATATGTAATGAATAAGGGTTTCACCAAGAATGGCCTGGGCCCGGGGACGCCACTGGTGCCCGAGTGGTACCCGACGCAGGCGATGTCCTCGGACTTGGTCTGGTTCGCCTAAGTGGAGTGCAGTAACGAGGCGTGTCGCTGTTCAGTGAGATGATGGGGTGTCAAATAACCATTCTTACCCTCTCGCAACAGGCACGATGTTGACTGAATTACCTCGACCACTTAATTATTGTTGCAGCTCTTCGACTTTAACAGGTTTCCCCACGCCCAAGTGACTACAATGGCACCCTCAGCGACTGGCAACTAGTAACTGCCAACCACCGCTTCTGGGTTGCACTCGAGCCACGAGTGACGTGTGGTCAGGACACGTCACTCATACTTGGCAGTAGGACGTTTCAAACATGCTTCCGATGAAGATCTACTCGCACTAACACACGTTACCTTGCATGCCAGCCAAGCTGGTCTACGCGCTGCTCTCGTGTTACATCCACCTCGGTCGCTCAACCGTCTCTGTACCAGGCCGCCCCGAGTGTTGGCGTTTCACACCAACCGGGTATTGCAGATCCCAGATTCCAATGAGTAGTCATCTGATGACTTACTAGCCGGCCCTTTGCCATGTCCATTCGATTATCCCGGTGCGGCGACTCGGTCTGGTCGGGGGTCTCTCCTATGATCATCCTGACCAGTCACTCGCCGCCCATCTGTCCGCTTTGAAGACTACACCGCAAGTTGTGCATTTTTCCTGTGCTTCTAGCATTGTACAATTATCCTCATCTCGCTTATCACTGTATTATTTCTTGAGCACCACTATTAACTTCCATTTCTGTGTGCATGCTGGTTTTCGTCGTTGTTTCATCGTGGTGTCAGACTGGTCTGCTTTGTTGATGGCCCGTTCTGATGCCTCTATTTCTACTCCCAGGTTGTTTAACGACCCTAACACTGCGGAAGATGATCGATGACAATCATGCAATCCACCGACGAGCGAGCTGACACCCTGTTGATACCTCTATTTTCCGTTCTGAGTGATCATCTCTTTCTTCTCTGGAATCCTTGACACCTTTCCTCATCTGCTCTTCTTCCATTCTCTCTCTTAACTAGGGTCGGTACTCTGCATATGTTGGTCGTTAATTAACTCTGCGTATATGCATGATGAATTTGAGTACCAGTGGCCACTGAACTTGAATCATGGTGTGGAAGACAGTAAATGTCCCACCTGTCATCTTAAACTCGCTTGTGGTTGTGGTGCAGTCCGTCATTATCTTATCAGTGTTTGTGTTGCTTTTGGCGTCATTAACCCTATGTTCTCTGTACCGCCTCCTCCTTCTTGGCGTCTGATCGTGTATTAACAAATCGTCTACCATTGCTTGTGAGTCCGCACTACACTCTGCTGTTTGGAGTTTTATGACTATTTCTCTCGTCTGTTGTGGTTGTAGATCACGTTCGACCCTCGTATTTCCTCATCTGCTTCTCGTCCCCCTTAAGTCTCCCTGTTTTATACCCCACTGCTCACCGGTATCTTCCTGCCTTCTTTCCATCCGCCCGGCCATTTCTTCCTCCCTGCGCCGGTCGATCCAGCTTTCTCGACAATCTCCCTCCAAAGCGTTGTTGCGCTAGCATTTCTTGTAGCCATCCCACCTGGCAAGGCCATTCACTCGCATCCCTACACCGCATCCTAGTTGCAGTCACTACCCGCTTGACCTCCACCTCATCCGACTTCGCACTTCAAGTCATCAACTCCTCTTTTTAGTGCTAGTCTCGCCTGAGCCATTCCCTCTCATCGTCTGTCTGCTTCTTCTCAATCACAATCTTGGTCGTACTCTATTCTTACCTGCTTGTCGTTTTCAACTCTTCTGTGCCAGCACTCGTCTCGTGGTCTTTCCCCCGCTCAACTGCATCAACATTTCCCGATATTCATCTGCCCCCTGATCGTCTTCATCTCTACCCCGACAACCCCTGCCGTTGCTACCATTGCCGTTTCTACCCTTGTCTCGTCATCAACCCGCCGATCAAATCTCTGACTCCCCGTACTCTTCGATCTCCACCACTGCCTCAACCATCGCATTATCGTGTTTTCTACCCAAGCTTCACTCTTGCATCTGACAACCCGGTTCCCATACTGTCCCCTGTGCTGCCTTCAATTTCGACTTGCCCCTTCATTGTTTGATCGATTCATTTCGTCCTTTCTCGTACTCACATATCTCCGATGAGCCATAACGAACCCGACAAAGTCACCTTCCAAGTTACGGGTACGTTACAGCCAGAACAATGGGGTACCTTTCATGCTAATTTTTCTTCCATAGTTGCGCAACTAACCTTCTCATCCCCACTTCCAAGCGACGACATCCGTGTCACTGTTACTGTCGAGGACAAGTCCAAAATGACGTGCTCCGGAGAGCTCTTGGAAGACGATTCGACAGTCACATGGGACCATCCTTTCCTCTTGTGCGTATCACCGCACGGTACCTTTAAGTGATATTATTGATTTTGTTTTTAATATAGCACGGCTTCTTCTTCCGCTTCCGTCGTATTTGCTATATATGCTCTGCCAAAGCTGAAACCTGGATGGGATAGAGAGTTGCTGGGGGAAAGGATAGTCACAAATGTAGCTAGTTTGTTAGCATCTGGCGATGGGTGGCGATGTAAGTTTATTTCTGAACTTTCTCAGCAGGAATGTTGACGATAGACCAGGTGATGTATCCAGACTGCAAGATGGTCCCAGAGCTCTGTCCGTTGTGTGTGAGGCCACTGATGTGCTGGTAAGCTTTATGTCACGGTTTAGACTGCAAATGTCGAATAGACCTGTGTTCCATAGACTGTTGATGATGGACATGATTGTCTATCAGCCCTCAGCTCGTATGACTGGAGGCTATACAAATTTTCAGCCCAATTCAACAATCTGCCTTGTATATTCACACAGATTGAGCTAGCGGCAGCAATGTTGGATTTCTGCCCTTCAGGTGATCCAAGTCATACTCTCAGGCTGCATAACCTTGCATCTTCTTTTGAATACTGTTATGATCAAGGTGGTAATATCTCGGATCTCAATAAAGCCATCGAGATCTTTCAAACGAGGCTTGATCTTTGCCCATTGGGTCACGAGGAGTATCCTAGAGCCCTCGGAAGACTTGCAACATCTTTAAGGAAATACTATAAAATCCAGAAGAATGAAGCAGACTTGGATAAGGTTATACAAATGCTGGAGAGAAGACTTGATATGTGTCCACCAGAACATGGAGATCATGCAGATGCCCTAGGGAGTCTAGCAGGGTCATTGTCAGACCGTTATCATAGTCAAGATAATATGGCAGATCTGGACAAGGCCATAGAAATGGAACAAAAGAGACTTGATCTTTGTCCACCTGGTCATACATATCACGGTGAAGCCCTTGGGAATCTTGCGGTGTCATTGTGGCAACGCTACAAGAAGTTGAAGAACATAGCTGACTTGGATAGAGCTATTAATCTTGAAGAGAGGAAGCTCGAACTTCGTCCCCCTGGTCATAGAAGTCACGGACTCGCTCTTCAAAACCTCGCGTTTTCCTTACGGGATCGTTTCAATGCAACACAGGTTCATGCTGATCTGATTAGAGCAATTCAGTTGTTCAAGAAAGCATTGACGACATATCCATTCCAGCATCGCCATTTTGCACATGTTTCTAATGAACTGGCTGATGCTACTCTAGTTTTATACAGATCACCACAACCTGATCAACTGCCTCCTTCTCTTGATGAGGTATTTGAGGTCTATAGGCAGCTCAAGAAGTGTAGTCCAGCAGTTTCGTGGCATTTATTGAAGGCAACCAAGGCATGGGTCAGAAGTGCTGAAAAGTATAACCATTCCTCAGCCTTAGAAGCATACCGAACAGCACTCAATACATTGGATCACTTTACCTCCTTGAATTCCTCTATGGAATCCAGGCATGAGAGCATGCAGGGAAGGGTAGCCGATCTAGCTAATGATGCATTCTCATGTGCTATCAGACATGGCGAGCTCAAGATTGCTGTGGAGTTACTTGAGCAAGGCCGAGGAATCCTGTGGAGCCAGCTCGCTCGCTTTGACATATCTATCGCTGCGCTGGAATGTTGCGGAGACCTGGAACGTGCACTTGGTGATAAATTCAGGCGACTCAGTGTAAACCTTCGGGAACAGGCACAAGGAGGTGGTGGTTCAGATGCATACTGGCGGATGAAGGACAAATGGCAGTCTGTAGTGGATGATATTCGCCGACTGGACGGGTTCTCGCGATTCCTCTTACCTCCCTTTTTCGAAGACCTCCAGAGGGCTGCTGAACTCGGACCCATCATCATTGTGAATGCGAGCGAGTATGACTGCGACGCCCTCATTGTCTCCCATGTCGGGGAGCCTGTTCATGTGTCTCTTCCTTGCTCACTCTCCGACGTCGAGCAGCTATGCTCACAGTTGTCGAAGCTCACTCAAAACGCGCATGCGTTCGGAAATCAAAGGGAGTTTTGGGTGAAAGCACTGATGGCAGAACTGTGGTCGACTGTGGTCGAACCGATCGCATCGGTACTCCAAAATGACATTCACCTTCCTCTCGGGTCACGCATCTGGTGGTGCCCGACATCGAAATTCACTCAGCTGCCGTTCCATGCTGCCGGTCCGTTTCGAAAGGGCGAAAAAAACATGTTCGATCTCTACGTTTCTTCCTATACACCATCCCTGTCAGCTCTTACCCGTGCGCATGACCGTGTTCGCGCCCAAAGAGCGGCCCGTGATGCTTCCGGGACAACGAATCAGATTTCGTTCGCGGCCGTAGGTCAGAGGCAACCAGGTGGAGACACAAAACTAAGCGAGCTCCCAGAGGTCGACCACGAGATTGAGAAGGTCCGTGACCAAACTGGCATTCCGGGCGACGTGGCGTTCGATGTTGTTAATGGCGAAGCGGCTACCATCGACGGCGCTGTGCAGGCGTTCAGAGACCACCGTTGGGTCCATCTCGCTTGTCATGGCTCGCAGCATGCAGAAAAGCCGTTCGACTCCTGGTTCGCGATGGGTGATGGAAAGCTCACCCTCAAGCGGATCATCCAGGAACGGTACACAAATTCTGAGTTTGCTTTCTTGTCGGCATGTCATACAGCGGTGGGGGATGCGTCGACCCCGGACGAGGTGCTCCACCTCGCAGCTGGGATGCAGTTTGCGGGGTTCAACGGGGTGATTGGGACACTCTGGAGGGTGGATGATGCGGTTGCGCACCAGGTGGTCACGCAGTTCTACAAGGAGATGTTCAGGCAGCCAGTGCTTGGCTTCGAGAATGCGGCTGCTGCGCTGAATGCAGCGGTGATGAAGACGGCCGACGAAGTGTCAGTGGAGAAGCGGGTCGTATTTGTGCATATTGGGATATGAGTTTCTACCCGAAGCAAGTTGTCAAGGTAGGTCCCTTATTACTCTCGTTCAAAAAGTTCATGTTCTGTCACATGTTAGATATGCGTTTCGTTCAGATCTGTATTATATCCCGGATTCCATCTATGGGGGAATGCCTTTTGGCTCCTCGTTTTCCAATGTCGGTTTCGGCTGTTCGTTCTCGTTCGGAGGGTCGTGTCTCCAGCGATGACATGACTTCCTCCAAGATACAATTTGTTCCGTTTGTACGAT
>JBBPKO010000185.1:32780-44966 GCA_038089295.1 Xerocomus amazonicus
ATGGGGGAATGCCTTTTGGCTCCTCGTTTTCCAATGTCGGTTTCGGCTGTTCGTTCTCGTTCGGAGGGTCGTGTCTCCAGCGATGACATGACTTCCTCCAAGATACAATTTGTTCCGTTTGTACGATCTCCGAGTTGATTCGACGCGCCGAGTTTGTGTAAATCAAGGTTGTATTATGATTGATTACATTCTGGTAGATGGCGGTGCCCAATAACTTCGGTGTCGACTTCTATTTGGCGAGTGATAGGGATGGATAAGACACTCTGCTGGTACAAGTATCGCGATGTGCGAGCTGGATCTAGTGATATGCAAGTAGATTAGATCTAACATTAGTGATGATAGTCTACGCGTGTGAACTCTTGAGTAATATCCAGGCAGAATACCTATACCTGAATGCGCGCGGACAGTATATGTACTAGGTACGGGCTGGCTCTAAAGTAACAACAAGTCCTGCACACCCTAAGATGACGATGCGATGATGCGATGAGCCAATTGTCCCTCCTATCCTTTTTTGCTTTCGGCCCCTAAACGTTTAACCTTCACCATGCCTTGGCCTTCAAAGATAACGAGAGCTTTTGCCACTGTAAAAGGGAGGGCTGGACCAAAAATACTGTGGCCCTCAAACTTCTCCATACTCTTTTCCCAGCAGATAGTGATTTCATTGTCTCGCCAAACTACATGCCATGCACTGAGAGGATAATCTGCAATGATGATACACACCCAACACATCGGCTAAACGTTCACGAAGTTGTCTGTCGGCATTCTTCCGTCTTGAAAGTTGTGACAAGTGCTTGGGTGGTTTGAGAGCACGGGGCGTTGACGAAAGGTGATTTCAAACGAGACGATGGGGTCTGCGTCGCCAGTAACATGATCTTACCACTAATTTCCTCCCTTCAGAGTATGCGCCCCTCCCTATCCTCTACGGCATTAGCGCGATAGGGACTAATCTCTGCTTCTATGAGCTTGAAAGGGAACAGATGCGCATAACTCCCAAGCGCATTCCAAGTGAACCTAAGCTCATAACCGATGTCACGCCGCGGGAGCAGTGGAATCGCGACGTCCTTGAAGCAGATGGAGAGCAGCGGCTGAGAGAGTTGGCAGCACATATTTGGAGCTTGACGGTGTTTAACGTTTGTGTAAATCAAAATTGCATATGATTGATTCCAGTTTCTAGTGCGAGCTGTACGTATATGCAAGTCAAGTAGATTTAGTTTGATACGCGTGTGAACTTCAAGTTAGTATATCCCTTCCACGACGAGATTGATTCAACCCGATCGACAGGAATCACGACGAGATGCCGAGCGACAGAGACACGCTCTTGAGCATGGGATTCGACCCTGCCCGCGTCGACTGTCAGTCCTCTTTTCGTTTTTTGATAACCACTCGAATGGCGTTTGAGGATAATCATCCCATTGTTCTTTTTTTCCATGACGGTGGCATCTTCGGCAGGGGCACTCCAGGCGACCAACGGGCGGGGACTGCAGCCCGCGATGGACCACCTGCTCGAGCACGAGTCCGAGGACGTTCCCGCGCCCGGTTCGACATCGACACCTTCCGGGACGAGCGCGGGTGTGAACGCGATATCGGTGGATGTAAACGACGACGACGATCTGGATGGGTTGGCGGGAGATGTTGAAGCCAAGGTACGTCCGCTCACGCTCTCGCGCCGGCCATTTCTTTTCCCGTATGCTGATTGTCGAGTTGGCATGGGTAGAGCATCAGATGCTCGATCTGTGACAAGGTGTTTCGGAATACAGCCCTGGCCAACTACCACGCCGAAAAAACTGGACACGATCAATTCGAAGAAAGTACAGAAGAGGTAATATACGTCTCTGTCCTCGTATCCACGCAAACGACTTTTTTCTCTCTTTTCTAGATCAAACCTCTGACGGAAGCAGAAAAGCAAGAGAAGCTTGCCGAGCTGCAGGCTAAGATGACAACGAAACGTGCGGTCAAGGCAGAACAGGACGCGAAAGACGCGAAAGCAAACGAACAGATTCGGCGTAAGCAAGGCAAGGTGCATATGCTGCAACTCATCAATCGATCTGTCGATTCCATTCATGTTTCGTTTATTTTGGCGATAGGATATGAATCGGGTCAAGGAAGAGTTGAAGGCCAAGGAGATTGTCAAAGAGGCGGAGCAGCGACGACGCGGTGAGCGTCTCGTTTTCCCGATCCCAGTCTGAGAGTTGTCTTATCGATGTATCCAGACAAGGTTGATGACGCCAAGGCCAAAGCGGCGGTGCGCGCGCAGATTGAAGCGGACAAGAAAGCGCGGGCTGAAAAGGCAGCACGGGAAAAGGCGTTGCGAGAGGGTCGACCGATCGTTGACCCCCTCGCACCTTCAACTACCCCTTCGGTCTCTGCCACTGCGTCGAGTAGCGGCGGTGGAGTGGCGGGCAAAGACTTCAAGGACACACGGCTCCAGATTCGACTCGCGAGTGGGGGACCGCCCTACGTCACGACGTTGCCAAGCGATGCCAGTACGTCATGATCGTGTTGTTTTTTTTTTTTACGAATTGATATCGTTTGCTCACTTACGTCGCTTTACGCGTTCGTCGTTTTGGTGGATGTGCTACAGCGTTGAGGGAGGTGGCCGAGTACGTGGCTGCACAAACGCTGAGTGTCAGCGTCGATACTGTTTCGCTGGCGCAACATTTTCCGAGGTACGTTATCCTCACGAAAGTGTCCCGAGACTGATATCACCCTATCTGTTTGATAGGAAAACGTTTACGCGCGCCGAGTTTGGAAAGACGTTGCGTGAGCTGGGGTTGACGCCTTCTGCGGTGGGTGTGCGGTTGTTGGCGTGCTGTGTCGATATTTGATGCTGATGTCTATGGACAGGTCTTGATTGCTTCGTGACGTGTCCATGGGACGGAGAAGTATCTGTTAGGTGTACAAATTTTTTTTTGCCAAGTGTACTATACATGTGTGTGCGTGTGTGCAGGGGCGTAACAAAAGAAACATACGACATGGCGAGAAAGCAAGCTAGTACTCGAGCAGGGTGATCGTCCCGTCGACGTGCCCGATGGCAATCCGCCCAGCGGCCTCGTCCATCGTGACACGCGTCCACACGTCATCCTCGCGCACACCAAACACGATCGACGCACCGCACGGCTCTGAACCGTCCTCCAGCACTGCCGGTTTGACAAGTCCGCGCACACGTCCAATGTTCCCGTTCCCATCGTCGTCATTCCCATCGTCGTCGTCCTTCCTACGGATGTTCGCACTGGGACCGCGCATGACCGCGGCCTGACCGCCCCGGGATCTACCATCATCCCCGTCTGTGCTTCTGCGCCGGTCCGGCTCGTCCCATCTGGACGGTCGGATGACCTGCCCGGCCAACCGCTGTCCGCGCTCGCTCGGGCCACTAGACCAATCCTCTGTGTGGTTATCGAGCCAGAGGGCGGTGCCGTATTGACCGAGCGCGATCGCGGACTGGGCAAACAGACGCAGCGGCGAGCCGATGGTGTGTATGAGCGAGGGGGGCAGGACATACGGGAGGTTGTATTCCGTCGTGCACCGTATAGGTGGTGTGAAACGGGTGGACGTGGGTGGTGATGGGGACGAGGGAGGGGATGAATGTGCGTATGAGAGCGAGTGTGGGGAGGTGTGTGATGACGATGGCGTGGTTGGTGAGGTCGAAGGTGTGTGGTGTGCAGGGCGACCGGTGGGTCTGAGGTGATAGGTCGGGTTAGGATGTAGGACGTAGCGGTGGAGTACGTTGACGGGCCAAGGAAATATGCTGGCAAAGCGGACGAGGAGATGGAGTGGGCGGGGGAGGTAGTTGGAGGGGCCGTCTTGCTCAGCGAGTACGACGGTGTCTGTATGCCAGGGGAGCTTGAACTGGGCGAGCGGGTAGGCGATGGATCCACCGCGGACGGGGAGGATGCCTGGGCGCGATGTGGTGCTATAGATTTCGACGGATTGGAGACGGACAACGAGGGCGTAGTCGTGTGCGAGATGGACGGCTTGTATGCGGTCGTTGGGCTGTGGGGGGAGGATTGAGTGCGTGACGAGGCAGAGGATATATGGACCGACCTGGATGAGGGACGGGTTGAGGATCTGGAGTTTTTCCCGAGCAAGGTCATCGAGGTCCCAGAGACGGAGGGTGCCTCCGTCGTTGATATCGCGGGTGACGAGTGTGTTTCCAGAGAGGAGGTGAAGTTCGCGTATGCCATCGATGACAGACTCTGTTTCGAACGCAGACTCGGGGTCGTGTGCGTCGAAATGGATCGAAAGCATTTCTGTCCTAGTCAGAGTGGTGGATAGGACAAACGAGAGATAGTGTGTGGGGGGTACGTACTGGGCAGACTGGAGGGCAAGTACGGCAGGGTTGTTCGGGTCATCATTGAGGACGACGCCGCCGTATGGACCGTCTGCGTGGACGAGTTGTGCGATGCACCTGGGCTGGTTAAGGGCGACGTCCCAGCACTGCAAGAGATACCTCCTCGGACGGCCTGTTGTGCGAACTGAGATCAGCCATCGATTTGCGCGTGCGGGCAGGAACTGCAGAAAGATGACGTGCGCCGAGTGTTCTGTGAAGATCAGGGTTCTGCGTGGGACGGGGCGGGACGAGGACCAGTTGGTGTGAATGGCGAGGGCGTGGTGTGTGAGAGACTCGAGCTGGGACGCGGAGAGATCTGCGAGGGGCAAGTGTGGATAGGGAATGTGGCGATCGAGGACATGGCGACGGAAGAGGCGGACCCAGAGTGTACGCGAACGGGTGATTTGGGAGAAAGACTTGCAAGTCTGGCGAGTGTCTGGTAAAGAAGGAAAGAAGGAAAGAAAGAAAGAAAAAGGACGTACTTGGCGAAGAACGAGGATGGAGTGGAGGGGGAGGAGGACGAGGACGTCGAGGAGGACGTCAAGTGGGAGTGAGATGGGCGTGTCCGTGTCTGACATGAGAATGACATTCGAAAACTCTCCATCCTCGATTTTTTTTAGGGCGAATCGCAGGAAAGAAACACACGAAAAAATCGGAACCTCGAGGACGACGTGGGTCCGCGAATTTCGCACCTTTGAACGATTAGATTAGATTCATTCAGCCGCACACGAACCAAACTAAACTTGTCGTCGGGTACTCGATTTGGGTCGTCGTCGACATGGACAACGACGACGAGCAGCTGACGACAGCGAGAAGACCGTCCACAACACTCGACCGTCCAACCCGAGCGCCGTTTGGACCTCGCATACGCGCAAAAACAAAACACTCGCCGGAAACAACTGACACGCCCGCCTCGCCGCTCTCCTCAGCGCTCGAGTCCAGGCCAGACTCGCCTTCCATCCTCGCACCTCTACCACTCGCAACTCACGCCAACGCAGCCATACAGGTGCCTTCAACACCCTCGACACCCTCGACACCCTCGACACCCTCGCCCCCACAGAGATCCGCACCGACCACGTTTGTGCCCCCTCCACCTCTCACGTCTCCACCCATCATCTCGTTCGACTCTCTTCCAATCCCATGGAAGGGCCTTCCCCTTGACGCAGCCCAGTGGACGTTCTCCTCCTCAGAGCTACAGGAAATCGTCTCCAAGGCAATCCGTCTCAGCGCCCGCGAATCTTTCATCCGTCTCCTCTCCCTCCAGGCACTTGAGGTCGACATACCCCAAGAGTCAGAGAGGCTTTTCACAGAATGTGCCACAGCACACGCAAAATGGCGCTTCGAAGTCGGTAGGCGCACCATGCTCATGCAAGCCCTCAACTCCACCGTCGCCGCATCCGCCAACTCACTCGGGTTTGCAGACCACGAGGGCGACGCAAACCTCATCGCCGGCTTCATTGCACAGCTTGCGTCTTCTATTGCCTCCTGTGACGCCCTCTTGGCATCCATCCTCCACTCTTCAGACCAGCAGTCCCAGGTGACCCTCGTTCAGCAACAGCACTGGTCCTCGGCCTTAGCCGTCGCACTGCGAAAACTCAACAAAGCTTATGAGCGCCAGGGTCAGGAACTGAAACGTGCCAAAGAACGGGTGCTCACACTCGAGGACGAACTCGAAGAGGCATGGCGTGAGGCAGAAAAAATGGCCGTTGAGTTCGACGAGCTCGAACAAGATGTCGCAGAGAGTGACGAAGAAGCCTATGAAGGTTCCGAAGCCCAACCAGCAGAAGATGCTCTCGCGCACGAACTAGAAACAGGCACCTCGAGGCTGCTAAAACCCATGCATGACATAGACGAAACAGGTACTGTTGGCGATCTGACCATTAACACCGACATCGCCGTCGTCGTCGGCGTCACTGCTACCGCCGTCGCATCAAAGGCAACCCTCTTTAACTCGCCCGGAACACCCAAATTTATTGATAAATCCGACGCCAAGTCCATTCGGTCTGTCAAGTCGACGCGCAGTCGTCGCTCAATACGCGATGGCCCCAGTCACACCTCCCGCATCTCTGCCGCACGCACCCGGTCTCGTGCTGCATCAAATGCAAGCCTACGACTCCCAAAAACACTCCGCTCGCTCACATCGACGCATACATCCCCCATCGACGCACCCCCCATGCCTGTTGTATTCCCACCACCCAACGCCCACGGCCAGTCATTTTTAGACATGGAGAACATCATACAGGAACGTGCTCTCAAAGACATCCCACCACTGCGTTCGCATCCATTTGCCTTCTTTTCGTTCACACAGCGCTCACATATCTGTATTCTTGCCCACAGGTGACTTGACACCAGAAGCGAGCCTAACATTGCCCACGCCACCTCACTCGGCAGGACTCCAACCGACACGTGTGCCGTCCATCTGGCTCGAGACAGATGGTGGAAAGAGTGCCTGGTTAAACGGTCTCGACCGGGCACACTCGCTCCAGATCTTTTCGTCGCTTGCGGGTCGGGCACCGTACAGGAGACGACGAAGCAAGTTGGTCATGTCACTCAAAGCGTCCGATCGGGGATCGGACTCAGCGACGCCCTCACCAGTCGAAGGGAGTGGAAGCAACACGCCTGGGGAGTGGTGGAGCGGTGAAACTGGCTCTGGAACCAACGGTGCCGGGTCAAGTGGGGCGGAAGGATCACCTCTTTCTACCGCATCACCGGTATCGTTGCCGACCCATGCGTTATCCCATTTTCATACTCGCGGGCCGAGCGGGTCATCTGACTCGCACGCGAACTCATACAGCAAGGCCGGCTATAAAGGCAAGATGATGCGACCCGGGTCTGCGGGTGCACGATTGACAACGACGCCTGCAAAGGAACCGGAGAGGAGCGGGGATACCCGGATGACGACAATGCAAGTGCCAGTGGCGACACCCAGACGGTCAATTGTGAGTCGTGCGAGTTCGGTTATTTTGAGGCGGTTGTCAGCGGCAACAATGGGAAGTGTGCGCACGATGGGAGAAAAGCGGGTGTCGCCATCGAGGTCGCGTGAGGGGTTGCGAATCGGCGAGACGTTGGTCGAAGGGATGGGTAAACTGGGAGAGGGAGGGGAGGGAGAGGGACAAGAGGAGGGGGAAGTGATGGTGATTGGGTCGCCACACGCGGAATCGTTGGAGGGCCCGTGATGGCCCGAACCCCGTCGTCGTGCAAGACGGAAGAACGCATAAAGAGCGGCAGAAGAACCACCGGGGGCCTTTTAATCGACGTCGACCGGAGCGCGTCTTATCTCTACCAGCCACTCGTTTTTCTACTTTATCGAATCTTTTCCATGCATCTTCAGTTTTCGTTTTCGTTTCGCTTTCGATGCACATATAGGCTATTGATATATTTTTCTAGGACTATATCTAGTGGATTATATACCACAATGCCGACTATTTACCCGTCTCCAAAAAATGTCAACGTTGCACTTTTAATGATACCGTAAACATACGATAACGCGTTTGAAGATGCGAGTATCCGACGTGGTTTGCCCATGCAATTGTACGACGCATTGATGCTAGTGGTCGTACACCTGTTATAGATCGCAGTGTCGACGAGTGTGGGTACTAGATCTGTCGTAGCGGTGGCGACTGCAGAGTACTACTGGATATCTGAATTTGGGTACGACCCAGCCAATGGTCTGGCTCATAATAGTTCACCCTCTTCGAATAGAGTACCCACGGCAGTACCATCTTAGTTGAACGCTGTGTAGATTATGATATGATTACTTACCTTTTAGCTTACATCATCAACGACTAAGCTCCCATCTCCATCTTGCACTTCGTGGTCTCTCGCCGTCTACATAGCATATCGCCACATCTACGCCTTCTAGTCTTCAGTTCAGTTCTCACTACGGTTTGAGTGCTACGACCTACGTTCTGTGCAACGCCTAGCTGTGCAACTCGTCTTCCTTCCCCCGTGAGTCCACACCTATACTCTTTCGTTTTTCTCGCCTTTTTATCCAGATTCCACCGTCTTTCCCATCCTCCACTTGTCTTCCAAACCCCATATCAGTTGCCGAACAGATATCTTTTTTCCCGACAATCTAGCCTTTCTTGTGGTCATATTTCTTTCCTTTCTGTCTCCGCCCCGTATTCGCGCTCTCGGTTGCTACCAGCGTGGCTGGTTTATCCCACCTCTTTCTTTCATCAATCTCGCCACTTCTGTCCGTTTACCCGCTTGTATTTCCCCTCGTCATCTTCCCTGCATCCCCACTCCATTGCTCCACCCCATCAGATCTACAACTCTCGCCCCTCTCTGCTATCCCTTTCTAGCCCACACCAGTTCTGACCTTTTCACGTCCCTCTTTGCGCTCCGTAAGTTGTCTCAAACTCCATCTTTATATCGGTTGTTTATTCTCTGCCAGTCTTGTCTCGCCTCCCTCCCGACTGTTGTCTCTCTTGCACGCTGTCTACCTCGTTTACTCTTCCTTGTCTGCTTCCTGCAAGCCTGTCGCCCCAGTCACACTTCCGATTTTTCTCTCTCGCTGCCAAGCCCGTTAGTCTGCTTCACCCATCCATCTTTCCCCTTGGGATCTTGCCCTTTGCTTCAGTCATCTCAATCTAAGATCTGCCTGCCCCGCCTTAACTGCCTAAACTCTGTGTTATCCCGTCACAGAGAATTCGCCCCCTCCTTGTCAAGAAGCCCTGTCTCAGCTCTCGTGTCATTGCCACTATATTTCCCCTACCCATATCCTCAAACCATTCCCCGCATTCATACTGATTCAATTACCTACCACCATAGGACTATATCATTGCGGTCATCTGTCTACTACCTGAATCTTGCAGTTCATCCATCCTATCATCTTCTCACTTATCCTCGTCTTGCAACTTCTGCACAACATCTGTAGTTTGCATCTTTACTTCCTTGATCTTTTCTCCACCTCCCCTTCTGTCTTGATAACCCATCTCATCATTGCTTGTATCAAAATACTCTCAAGATGTCCTGGAATGATTCCAACAAGATTACTTTCCAAGTGACAGGTATGTATGCTTCCACTGAGTGTGTAGTGTGTTCTGCTTTTTTACAACCACATGTAGTTCATCACTTAACTGTCTCATCCCCACTCACTGAGGAAGACATTCATGTCACTATAGGAGTGGGTGATGAGGCCAAAATGACATGTTCTGCACAAGTGTCTGAGGATGGTTTGATATTCTCATGGGATCATCCTTTTCTCTTGTAGGTATAATTCCATAATGTGCGCTATGATCATTAAATATTTTTATAACCTGTAGCACTACATCTCCCTCTACACCTGTCAACCTCTACATATATGCTCTTCCAGAGCTCAATGCTGGATGGGATAGGCAGCTACTGAGTGATCCAATAGCTACAAATGTAACCAGCCTACTGGAATCTCACAATAAATTGCAATGTAGGCTTTGATTCTATCTGTCTGCATTGACTGCTAACACTGTAAAAAGATATTGTCAATGGGTTATCTGGGGCCACTGCAACTCTCTTGTTGACATGCATGGCTTGTGACACAGTGGTTAGTACCAACTTGCAATCCCCCATATGTTTGATTGAACAAGTTTTTCAGGTTGACCATGAAGGACATGACTGTTTGCCAGAATTCTGGAAATACATTGTCAAGTTATATCATTTCTCAATGAAATTCAAAAACTTGTCTTGCCTCTTTACAATGATTGAAAGAGCACTAGCCATGCTTGACTTATGTCCTATAGGCCATAAAGACTATACATCAATCCTAGAATACCTTGGATATGCATTCTACTCCTGTTATGAACAAAGGGGAGATATCTCTTATCTCAACAAAGACATTGAGGTCTCTCAAAAGAGACTTGATCTCTGTCCATGGGGCCATCCTGAGCATGCTCGAGCTCTTGAAAGTCTTGCCTCATCACTATGGAAATATCATAAAATTCAGAAGGATGAAGCAGTACTAGACAGGGCAATACAATTGTCAGAGAGAATGCTTGATTTGTGCCCTCTTGGCCACCCAAATCATACATATGCTCTTGCAAGGCTTGCATCATCTTTGTCAGACCGCTTTGGGATACAGGGGGATATAGCAGATCTCAATAGGGCAATAAAAATGGGGCAGGAGAGACTTGATCTTTACCCACCTGATGATTTGTTCCACCATGAAGCTCTTGGAAATCTTGCATTATCATTGCATATGTGTCATGTGAAGCTGGGCAATATTGCTGATCTAGACAGGGCTATTGATCTTGAAGAGAAGAGACTTGAGCTTTGTCCACCTGGTCATCCTTATCATGGTGTTGCTCTTCAAGATCTGGCATCTTTCTTATGGTGTCATTTTGATGCAATGCAGACTTGCTCTGATCTGGTTAGAGTAATTCAGCTGTTCAAAGAAGCATTGATCATCTATCCAGTCCAACACTTCTATTTTGCGTCCGTTTCTGGTGAACTGGCACAGGCTATTCTTCTTTTATACAAGTCATTACAAACTGATCAACCATCTCCTTCTATCGATGAGGCCTTTAAAATCTATGGACAACTGAAAGGGTGTAGTCCAGCAGTTTCATTGGATTTGCTGCAGGCAACGAAGAAATGGGCCAAGGATGCCGAGGAGCATGACCATTCCTCAGTCCTAGAAGCATACCAAACAGCACTCAATACATTGGATCACTTCACATCCTTGAACTCTTCTCTGGAGTCCAGGCATGAGACTATGCAAGGGAGGGTAGCTGGTCTAGCTAATGATGGATTTTCGTGTGGTATCAGACATGATGATCTGAAGATAGCTGTGGAGTTACTCGAGCAAGGCCGAGGAATCCTGTGGAACCAGCTCGCTCGCTTTGACATTTCTATCGCGGCACTGGAGGGTTATAGTGACCAGGAACGAGCACTTGGCAATAAATTCACGCAACTCAGCATAGACCTTCGGGGGCAAGCACAGGGCAGCAGTAGTTCGGATGGATACTGGCGGGTGAAGGATGGATGGCAGTCGGTAGTGGATGACATTCGTCGTCTGGATGGGTTCTCGCGGTTCCTTTTACCTCCCCTTTTCGAGGATCTCCAAAAGGCTGCCGAACTTGGACCTGTCATCATCGTGAATATGAGCGAATACAGTTGCGATGCTCTCATTGTCCTCTGCGCCGGGGAACCCGCTCATGTGTCGCTTCCTTGCTCACTCCCCGATGTCGAGCAACTGTGCTTACAGTTGTCGAAGCTCACCCAAAACGCACATGCATTCGGAGATGAGAGGGAGTCTTGGGTGAAGGCACTTCTAGCAGAACTGTGGTCAACTGTGGTCGAACCGATCGCATCTGTACTCCAAAATGACATTCGCCTTCCTCTTGGATCACGCATCTGGTGGTGCCCGACATCGAAATTCACTAAACTACCGTTCCACGCCGCCGGTTCGTACCGGAAAGGTGAAAAGAACATGTTCGATCTCTACGTCTCTTCATATACCCCCTCTCTGTCCGCTCTCGTTCGCACCCATGATCGTATTCGTGCTCAGAGGGGGGTCCGTGATGCCTCTGAAAAAACAGATCCAATTTCGTTTACGGTGGTTGGCCAGCGGCGACCAGGTGGGGACATAAAGCTAGGCGAACTCCCAGAGGTCGACCGAGAGATTGACAAGATCCAAAACGAGACTGGCATCCCACCCGAGGTGGCGTTCGACGTCATCAGTGGCGAAGCGGCCACCATCGATGGCGCCGTGCAGGCGTTCAGAGACCACCGTTGGGTCCACCTCGCCTGCCATGGTTCGCAGCATGCCGAAAAGCCGTTCGACTCCTGGTTCGCGATGGGTGACGGAAAGCTCACCCTCATGCGCATCATTCGAGAACGATACACGAATTCGGAGTTTGCCTTCTTGTCCGCGTGCCACA
>JBBPKO010000186.1:4319-18786 GCA_038089295.1 Xerocomus amazonicus
TAAGCTGATTTGGTCATCATTCATCCGGAGCGAACAACGAAGGCTTGACACAACTCTTATCAGAAGACTCCCTGTCGCAATCATATCGTACATATAGGCCGTTTCATAACACGCTCTCACGTAAGGCTCATTTAGTCCGAAACGCTTTTTATTCGGAATCGTAGTTTGAGCGGCACCTCCTTAGGAAGTTTTCTCCTTGGTCCTACAGCAGCTCCGGGCGCGTTGTCAAATGGATCATCACCTGACAAGTATACGCATAGACAGTCATTGGAGTAAACCAGAATTATCGGATGGGATTTACTCAACACAAAGCTATCTACCGTTCGCACGAATATGCCAAATTTGTGAAGCCCACGCATATCGCCGCTCGCTAAATGGTCGAAAGAGGGACCCGAAAGTAAAAGGGGTGACCAAATCGGCTGGTTATTGATTTTCCCATCGCCGCAGACAGGAATAGCCGTCGTAATCAAAACTGGTATTCGGATTGCACGAGCATCGACCGTTGGCCCAGCGCTGCCCGCTAACGGGACAATGAGTGAAAGGTGGATGCTCATAGCCAATGTCGTCAAAGAAATGAATCGAACGACGCGGTAAAAATAACGAGGCAGCGATAGAGTGGACCGGTGCGTCTCCCCATCTCTGTTGCTTAGTGTCATCCCACGTACGTCAGACGAATGTCAGCAGTGGGAAACTTGCCTCATAGTAAAAACCCCCAGCACGATCGAGGAACTCGAAGAAAGAGATGTAGGTCTCTCCTCTCCAAAAGTCCATGTCCGCAATCTCAAAGTTGGACCAAACTGCCATTATCACAGCGTGATCAGTGCTGACAGGGACCGGGCAATCGGAGCCACTCACAATGACACAGATTGTAATTATATCCGCCATCATCAGAGATGAACTGAAGGGCATTATTCGGATTCACCGTTTCTGGGTGTGTCCTTGTATACTCTACAAGGCAAACGACATTCCACAATTTCAAATTTTGTGCGAAACAGGCGACAGACCCAAACGAACCTTTTACTGTCTCCCACAGGGAGGGTATCGTCGCGTGGAATTCATACAACGAAATGGTAAAGCCTTGGAAGAACTTCGTGAGGATCAAGTATACAGGATCTTCGCATACCACGTTTCAAAGATTTGAATCTCACTTACCATACGTCTTGTTGTGGCTCTCCATAAACCAAAGCGGGTCCGAGGGAATATCACAATGAAAACGGATCCACGGTCTGCATGACATCATTTGCTGATGCCCTTATTTTCAGCGATGTTGATGAAAGCACTCACTCGATCCTCCAATAGTACCTATGGTCATATCGTTCAGATAGATTACATGCAAGTTGAAGGTCCTACCTGTACTTCTGGAGTAACGGATGCCTAAAGAAAAACTACCTAAAATGAACTCACTATACCAAAATCTCCCAGAATAAGTACCCACACCGGAGTTGAACCGACACATATTGCGATAGGGAAGGCTACCTAAATGGCATAAATCAATCAACGACTGGCCATCCTACATCCCCCCGACAATCTATGACGTACCTCCGTAAATAATTTGATCTTCCTCCATCTGCTTCCGAGCATCCGCAGCCTTTTGCTCATCGATCCACGAAGGCGCATACCAATGATCATGTGGTATGATCCCAAACTCCATCTTGGCAGACGACAACACCGACACGCGTCTGTTCGACAAACGCTTCAAAACCCAACGTGCCTTGGTCTTTCGTGAGAACCGTACCTTTTGAACTCGTCATCGAACGGCTCCTCGTTCAGAAAGACGTACGGGTACTCGTGCTCGCGGTTGAACCGATCTTCAGCGCTTCGAACACTTTGGATGACGCCGTCCAAGTCGGAGTTACGGCAAAGAATGACAAACGTGGCGTTTGCCTTCCGCGCCGCGCGCGGTGCGTTATCGAAGGCCAGGCCGGAAGGAACAGAAGGTTGCAGGGAGGCCAGCGTCCCGCTAAGTGTTCGAATGTCACTCAGCCTGAATGTAAGAAGAAGCACTGCCTGTGGAAGACGCTGAGGTGTCGGATGTCGCTTGAACTTCAAGGACGGGACTCACCAGGAGAAAGGCGACTGCTAAGCCATGGCGAATAGATACAGGCATTGGGTGTCCGAAGGAGACAGAAGAAAGAAAGAGACGTGGATACAGACCCACCGCTTTGTAAATATCTGTGGGCGTGAGCGCCCGCAGCCAAGCCCATGATCCCCGGTGCGGTGCTGGGATCAAGATACTGGTACCGCTCCACCCAGCCTCGTCCATATGGGCGCCACTGCTGTTTCACATCGACTCAGTCCACTTGAGACATGCCTACTCATCCGACGTTTCAGGAACTAGCTCTCTCTCTCTCTCTCTCTCTTTGACATGGTCAAGTACAAAACATAACATGGTCGATATCCCCCTCTTATCCACTCCCGTACGCGGGTTTCTACGTCGCATAAACGTCCATCCGGCAGTAACCAACCGCATGCTCCACCTGCGACCGCCACTGGACCTCAAACGGTCGTTAATCGGCGGAAAAAAAGCACACCGGCCACCGCGATAGTGAGCATTTCCTTTCACCTGCGATAAGGCGTGAAACGGCTTCCACGAACGTGATAGTATACTCCACGTGCGTTTGGCCATATGCCCCCCCCCTCCGTCCTGGACTGCTAGGTCAGTTACACGCACATGATCATCACCCCACGGAGGACAGAGCAGAACACGTTCGAATTCGGACACCGGGGTATTCTTTGATCGACGATCGTATATATATCCAACATGGCAGGACTACAACAAGAATAGGTAGGAGCCCCACGCACGGGACCACATTCAAGATAGGAGAACTGTCGGAAGGAAGAACACCAGTTTAGGGATCTATCCGCGTGTCATGGGCTGATAAACACAGACTTGCGAAGTGTCACACGTGCCTGGGTAACCGTTCTTATCTTTCGGTCCAAGAGAGAGAGAGAGAGAGAGAGCGCGCGAGACCTGACCCAGACAGAGTTCAAAATCTGCCAAACTCTCCGTGAGATCCTGTCTGTCCGAGTAGGTCACAACTAACAGTGATTACAAAAGGTGACACATCGATTGGACAGACAAAACTACAGCTCACACGCTCTAACTCTACCCTACAGTCACGAAATCCATCTTCGTATATGACATCTATCTCCAAATCATGCCGGAAAGAAAAAAAAAACTATGTGATGTTCGGATTACATATGCGGCGTGCCGACACATCCAGGCACGACCGCGACTGAACGATATACGACGGACTTTCGCTAAACCGAGGTATTGGCGCCGACCGCGTACTGTGAACGGACATCATTTCGACACACTCGAGGTCTACGGTCGTAAGCGTATCCACGCTCGGAGATAGTGACGAAGAGTCGGACGTCATGTCGAGTGTCGCCGGTGTGCGCTCCATATTCCGCTCGTTCCCAAAGAAGCGGTAGAGGCTGGTCACCAAGACAAGGAGATCACAGTTCATGAGATCTATGGCACCCTGTCGCACGTGAAACGCGTTTCAATCCGAGCATGTAGTGGTGGATACCTGCCGCATACCTCGATATCGGCAGTCATACTAGCCATGAACCCCATGTGCGGAATCAAGAACGTGAGATGGACTACGTCCACGAGAACGCTGAGTAGGCTCATAGAGAAGATGGAGAGTATCAGAAAGCGCTCCTTGTGGGGTAGTTTTATTTGGTACAAGAGGTGAGTAGGCAAAGCAATTAGGATGATATCCGAAGTTACGGCGGCTGTCCAATCTTCCGTCAAACAAAACCACATGATCTAGACTGGAGGCGTTACCCGCGAACTCGATCACAGACACTGGAAGCCCAAATGTGCATTCAGGCATCGGGAAATCTTGCCATGCCTCGTTCGCTCCACAATCGTACACTTTAGCGGCCATGCAGAGCGCCCATAGGAGAAAGCAACAGATAGTGAAGCTATTGGTGACACTCCGCATCTGGCCAGAAGGAGGCACCATCCTTATTATCGAGAACATCATGCTTATCTTGGCCGCCCTGACCATTCAACATGTAGGATAAAGCGAGAACGAGACAGAATAAACACCGACCATTTCAAACAAGTGTACGAAATTAATTGTAACCAGACCGAAGCGAGGTGCGATTCCCGTGTCATATACCATGGATAGTCACCTACGCGATAAAGGGAGTTATTTTGCGCGGAATGATGCGGGAACGTACGTTCCGGAAACGTGAGTGCCCAGATTGACACGGCACACATAACATTGAAAAATACGGCCAGACATGCCCATGCGTCTTCCCACCAGAATCGGTGCATGCGTAACCGAACCCACAACCGTAAGCAGGCTAGGAAAGTGGTAGAATCCATTCATCCCACAACTGTGAATGGCTCATTTGAATACATACTCATACTGAACGCAATGGAGTGTAGGACGGTAACGAACACTGCAGGATGTATCCGAATGAGGTCTGACTCTGAGATGGAGCCTCGGAATACTCGCCTAAAAGAAAATAGCGTACATCTTCGCTGGGATATTCCATTAGTACCCTTGATAAGATACTGGATCGAGGCATGAAGATAGACGACCTGGATATTGACTTCACCCGAGGCAGAAGGAATGTCAAGGTCAGTGATCAAAGGATGAAGAGTGCCCATGACACCCAAACTTGTATTTGACCTTGGTCTGAAAATTGATGTGAAAAAAATCGCACATCAGGCACGTTTCGTAAGTGAACCTGCAGGTCTGTAACTCTCAAGGGTCTTCTGTGAGAATATAAGATCAGCTAGGGGGTCGGCAATTGGTCCCAGTTTGAAAGGGTCGGAAATGATTAGCACAAACTGTCAAACTTTGACATACCTCTCTTCGGTCTTCCCACCTCGAGGTGGCGGTTTGCAACCCGCGAGGTCGTATAGTTCAGTCCTGGTCATTCAAGAATGCAAGAAGAGAGTATACAATGGGAGATTGTCATAGTCAAGAAAGAGCGTAGTTCATGTTCCACGAAGCAGAATTAGGGATGCAGAAGAAGTAAAGATGAGTGGATGAACAAAACGAATTAAATCAAGACTAATGTTCCAGTAACGGCATTCCGAGCGGGCTGGAGCGGGCCGGGTGAGTATGTACATTGTACATTCCGTCAGCGGGTTGATCCGACATGCCACCGCATCATAAACTGAACAAACCACCAGCACGGCGTCGACTCTGGACAGGGTGGACGACAACGAGGGAAATGCCCAGTCCGACGGTGAGTCCAATAGAGACAGCGATTAACTGCAGGGCTGTCTGGAATCCACTCAGGTACGAGGACGACGATCCCGAGGTTTGGTCCGACACAAAGTTCAAGAGGCCTCCGCTTCCCAGACCAGAGGGTACTTGGAATAGGATACCGGTAATCTGAATAAAGGCATTCAAAAATGACCCTGCTCCAATCTGCCTGGAGCCTACCATGACGACAAAGGCGTTACCATTGAAAAAGCGCCCGTACAGGTTGGATACAAACCCAACCGCGAAGGCACTAAACAGGGTAAGGCAGATTTCCACCATGACAACATGAATGGAACATACCCAAGCGCCGCGCTGATGTCACTCTGGTTCGGGAATTTGATACCCACGAAATGGTTCGTCACCCAACCAATCGAAGCGATTGCGATCAGCAAAAACTGTGCGCCCAAATCAGCGTTGGTCCTTCCGGATACTTGGTTACCGGTACACACCATCTCTTTCCTCCACCATGGAGCCATCAGTCTCATGCTCAGGAACAGAGAATACATCGGGACTGTTAAAAACGCCCACCATAGGCTTGGCGTTTGTTGCCACCAAGGCCCCGCAGGATCGTGGGTGTGTATGCATGTATAATCTGTGGGACGAACAATTGCTTGAGAGATCATCTTCTCGTACACCTCCGCCCCGATCGCGAGCCCAAAGCCCAAGAAAAGGGAGTACATCAGGGCAAAACATAATCGCACGGCACCGGCAACCAAAGAACGTGCTGAAAGCTCAAGAGACCCGCTCAGGACGATGAAGCCCTTTGTATGTGTCCGCGTTATTACGCGGCGATGAAGAAGCACAATCATGGAAACTCACTGGAAGGATCAAAACCACTGAACTACTGGCCACAGCAGAATAACAAAAATGCTGGGTCGATGCCAGCACGGCGCTCAAGAAGCTCAAGAGCGTCGCAATAGTGATTTCAAACACATTCGCATATAATTCGTTGCGCGCGCTGATTAGTTGCACCGCGACGAGGAGACCGCCGAGAGGTGCGGACGCAAGACTGTCGATAAAAGATCCGGAAAATGAGACGGAACAAATGGAGGCCGAGCACATTCCCCCGATCACAACAAGCTGCATGAAGCTATACAGGGGCTTCTTGCGCATCAGAACATCCAGTGACGCGGACGCCGTGGAGACTGACATCTTGTCATGGATGACCTAGGAACTAACGTTGGTCACATTTGTTGTCAAGTCTCCTTATACTTACCTTCCAATATAACGCGTGCGCATCTCCAAGTTTTTCTAGATCCAAAGCACTACCTTGTCGAATGAATTTTACGTGACTAGTTCCCGTCGCGCTGTCCTCAAACGAGATGAGCATCACATCCGGCAGGTACATACAGCTGAGCTCTAGATCCAACACTCGTCCGGTGCTCTGTATTTGTGCTGCTAGACGGTGCGAAGGTCCTCCAAACATCATCATAGCACGAGCAAGTTTCATGATGAATTCCTGCCTCTGGAGAATCTCGGCCACATGTCTTGTAATCTGGAACACATTTAGCGAAGAGACGGCGTAGAAATGGGCCACGAACATAAACTTCCGCCGTTCTTCTTTTCCGTCGTCTCTCCCTGTCTCTCTGTTTCTCCTTCTTCTCCTGTGCCTTCCTTTCCCGCTCCTGGATCCGTTGAGCTTCTTTCTGCACATGCTTGAAATTGAAATACTCCTTTTCACCAAACTCATCCTCAGGCGTGCATCCTAAACTCGTAGTATTGGGCGATTCAGAACCACTCCCGTGTGACGTATGATGATCCCCTTCCTTTGCCCCGCCTGAATGTGGCGTCAACAACCCTCTGAGGTGATTCGGGGACAGGTACATCGTCGTCGGAAGGTCTTTCAGCTTTTCAGTCCATCGCTTACGTTCTGCATGGGCGGAAGCTGGGTCTCTCTGTCTGCTCCTCTGTCCCTGTACGAGACTCTCCGAACCTCCTGTGGGAGATGCCACAATGGTAGCACCTGGTGTAACTGGCGATTCGGCTCGGCTCTCCTTTTCTTCGTCCAAATTTCGATTAGTCGCAGTATCGAAATTCTTATCGCGTGAGGGCCGAAGACTACGAGAAAATACACTTCGGGTCTTGCTCGCCGCCTTTGGCACTTCCTCTAGGGAATACCTCACAAGATTATAGCCGGGCCTCTTCAAATTTGGTTGAAGTGTCGACTGTTGCGGTGCAGCCGCTCCCGACAGTGCACTTGCCCCAGTGATGAGGGCAGCAGCAGTAGAAACCGAGGGAAGGGATGGAGGCCGGAAGCGTGCAAGAATAGACGGAGCAGACCCTCCCTTCAGCGAACGGCCAAGACTTGATTTCCCATTGTCGTTTCGTGTTCTTGAGGTAGGATGACCATGAGCGTCGTCTTCTCCGGCTAACCACGGGCGATAAGGTTTCAAAAGAATGTGCTCCTCACTGCCAGTGTCGGAACTGGTACCTGGACTACTTGCATCGCCTGTACTCCCCTCGTCGTCACGTTCGTGATCGTGCCCATAAAGTGCCAACAGTGCACTGAGTACACCATTGCCGAGCTTCGGAGTATCGTGGTGGCCACGATGGTATTCTGGTTGGTCGTGATGAACACGTGTGGAGGGATGCGCAGCCGGAGTCCACCAACTGGCAGGGACTCTTTTGCGTGCTCGTCCTAGGCGGTGAAACTCCCCGTCGACGGAATCGGCGTCGCCTTCTGTATTTGAATGATTATGGTGCTTACGACGGCGACCATGGGTGGGATTCTTGCCATCAGCCGAGTGATGAGGCAGGCCCTGGCCCCGTCGTGTGTGGATTCTCACTACTCCGGCGGCTTGGTGTTCCGCTAACTGTGCAACATGTCTTTCACCAAAAGACGCGTCAATTTCTCTGCCACTTGGTCTCCAGGTAGAACGCCTTCGTAAGATGTGATCGACTTCTCGATCTCCAGAGTTGGGCATCGGTGCATGAACGGGCAATCCTTCTCGTTCTAAAGGGTCTATCCATGCTTCTCCGGGCACATCACGCGTGCGTTGTGCAACGAGAGTAGAGGTCAAGGGGTCAACACTGATATCACCTGCGTTTTGAGAACTCTGTTGCATCGACGAACCACTCGTGCCTCGTGAATGTAGCACTCGTTTGCCAGATGCGACTGTCGTGGGGTATGGGGTATCACTGTTCATGTGCATCTGTGGGAGGGCTGATGACGCAACAGGTGGGCTTGTGAACGGGTTATCATAGGACGCTATGGCAGAGGTAGTCCCCGATGGAACGACGATTCGAGGTGGTATTAAAGAGAGTAAATTTACGTCTCCCTGTGAGCTCAGCTCACTGGGGAGATCTTCCGTTGACTGGTGCCTCTCCAAAGCATTCCGGAGCGACTCGAATACGTTGGGCTACATGTTATCTTCAGTTACGTGTCGAACGGGACGAAAGGATGGCGATAACATACATCAAGCCCCATCTCGTCGAGCTCGTGAAGGCTTTGTCTGCTGGAATCAGGGACGTTTCTATCATGAGCCCATTGAACGTGACGTAGTGTCCTGGCATCCGCATCAGTTGCAACACTTCCGACAGCACGGGATTCGCTGGAATGTTGACGCGTCTCTGGGAGAGACATTATCGCACTACCGGGTGCCACCGGTGATCATAGGTTGAAGGTATGTATCGGGTGAGCGACGAGAGCGCCAGAGGGGTGACGGAACGCACACTGTACAACTTTCGTTGACTTAAAAGTTGGCCGAGCGCGACGGTAATCAAAGGGATTTTTAGAATAACGCCGAGACGACTGCGGAATGATTGCGCCAGATAGGATGGGAAGGGGAGTGGAGGTCCTTGGATGTAGAGAAAGAAAACGAAGTGTGACGGACAAAGGGAGCGGTGTCGACAAAATATTCGGGTATGGAAGGGTCCGTGAAACGAAGTTCGTTCCCGACCGTTTACTCGAGCGAGCTGTCTGCTGAGCTGCGAGAGGTCAGATGGACATGGGCCTGGCGGTCGGTGGAGTGGGAATCTACAGATGACCTGTGCAACGCGGTAAAATCAGACGCGGCGTTGTATCGAACGTACATTCTGGTTTGCACGCCAAAAGTCCCCGAAGAAAGTGCTACGGTCGACTTTCACAACGGCAGGAGCACCCCTGACGTCATCGTACCCTCTCAATTTAGCGGCACCAGCACCACTTTCCTCTTTTGGGCAAGTCTTCGCGCTTTTTTGGTTCGAGGAGAGGACGAGGGGAGTGGCTCTGGCGGTGAATGGAATCAATGCAACTATTCACAGCGTAACTTGGCATCTAGATAGATAATCTATGGACCATAACTACCGCGCGTTCTTTCCCATTTGCCACCCCCAGAATTCACATGGTGTCATCCTTATCTCTTCAAATACTAGTGAGCACCCTCATTTAAGAACATCCATATGAATAGGGTCTGCAGGTCATGCACGTGTCCAACCCGGTGACCGCGTTCGTCCCACACAACAATAGTCACCGCGTCGCTGCACCGTTCGAAGCGCTTGGCGTCTCATTTCGGTGTATTCGACTCGTTCGATACAATCACCTTTGGCACGTACCCATCGCCCGTCGTCAATGTCTTCGATGCTGGCCGTAATTGCGCTGCATCAACCTGGATGTTTGTTTGTATTCAACTAATCATGTTGCTGCTGCTGCGGAGGTGGGATGCGTTCGCCATGACACGATTACTAATCACCATGACGCCACTGAATCGAATCTGATGCAGCATGGAGACGGGGGCTATTGTATGTCGCCGATTCAACCACGGACATCTTCAAGCAGTACTCCCACCACCCTAATGTCAATCTAAATCACCTCGCTTGACCATATACTTTTCAACCCACAGTCAATCTTGCTTGACTAGTTTGACTTGTGATACTTGATTGTACAAAATATCCACGGCGTATTCTAGAGTCAACAGCACTAACGAGGTCCGCCTCCATCTAGCGCGAAGCCATCTGACTTGGCATGCAAGACCTATCTGCAATCACTATCTTAGTCTTCCTAGTATCATATAACAAACTCTGTAGATACACCTGCCCTACTATGTGCGACAATTGATATATAAAAGCACAAACAAAGAGTTACTAGGTAGGAAAAATCAATCGTCTCGTCAAGTTAGGTAAGCGTCCGTAAGTAATGGAGTGTAGCGCCTGCGTAGATAAACAACTTGAGTTCAAGGTGATACCCAGTACTTGCACAGCGCGATGACTTCAAGAAATCCTTTCAGCAAAGGAAAGCAAATGAAAAAAAAAAAATACATTATACGCAAGAATATCCTCACGCCTCGTGCCTCAGGCCGAGACGGGGATAAACACCCATCCAAACGCTCTCGCCTCGTTCCCTTTCTCACCAAAATACAGCTCCGTCTCGTACAACCAATTCACAAACCCCGCAATCCAATTTCGCATTCCGCGGAGGTACCGTCGTACCTCGCGATCAGCGGTAAACTCGGGCGCCGAAAGAAGCGCCTCCTCCGTCGCAACGAACGCGTCCACACTCTGCTTGACGAGCATCCCTGCAGACGACACGGCGCATTCCAGTGACACGTTTCGTTCCCTCATCAGAACGGTAACGATGTTCGCCGCGTGTTGCGAGGGTACGCCCCTAGCGCAGGACACAATATCCTTTTGAACCCATAAAACCGGATCCATCAACCCCGCGATCCAAAACATCACCCGTCCGAGTCGGGCACGAACGAAAGATCACTCACCGCGGACCAAGCAGCGATGTCACACGCGTGATCGTGCAGTCTTGAAAATGCCCCGTCGGTCAGCAACGCGTCCGGAACGTCCACGTCCCCCGCGTACTGCACCATATCCAGCGCCATCCGAAAACCGGACGCGTCACGGCTCTGTTCGATGTACGATTCGAGATCTGGGATGACGCCCTGTGCGCAGGTCATGGAGAGCTGGTGCTGTGCTTCGAGGTAACACCGCTGAGACTTGGCAAAGCGCATGTACCATCCCGGGTGCTTGTACGCCACACGTGATAATCGATCCGAGAGACTACGGCAGACAGAAGAGAACAATAACGAGAGAGGCACGAAATGGAATGAGTCATGAACATGATATCATCAACGGGACAACGTCACAACGACAACTCACGCCATGCACAAATCGACATTCTTCGTCGGATGGGACATGCTGGCTTGAGATGCGCCGACCTGCTCGCGGTGGCGTAAGAGCAGGCTGAGGAAATCGGTGATGAGCCGCAGTTGTGGGGCGTCTGCGCCAGGATGGCAAGCTGCCGCTAACAGCCCCGGCTTCGCGGCGGTCCAGGCCATCGAGGAAAGCGTGATACCGGATTCTTGCAACCACTTCTCAGAAGCCTGGGAAACCCCTCTACAGTGCCTGTTGGTGCCCAGCTCGAAAGCATTGCAGAAGGACAAGAGGTCGGGAAGTTGGAGGCTCGTCGTCATGGTGCAGGGTGCGCGCTTGGACTGCGCGAGTCGTTGGAAAAGAGAAGGGATGAACTTTGCAATGTGAGTAGAACTGAGTTGATTGTAAAGTAGTTGTTTGAAAAGAAGACAGGCGCTCCACCGGGGAAGTCTGGCAGCGCCAACAGCAAAAAAAATGAATGTGAGAGTATGTACATAATGGTGACCATGACGTTCCGCTCCAGCTCCGAGGCCGAGGAGTGTGTTGTCAATTGCCTCCATGGCTGTCACATCAACAGGGTCGGTCAGACTCTTGACCACGATTAGTTATCCAAGCTCAAGCTATCTTCTTGAATATATTCTCTATCCGTTCCCGAACCCTCCCTACACCCACCCCGATACCAACCACCACGCCAAGGTCGACAGCAACAAGCGAGATCGCGGCAAACATGTACCTCGGCGCAAAGATTTTCCAGACCATGAGGTGCCTCCTTAGGACCGCTGCACCTGTGGCGCTCCCCAACAACAGAACCGCAAAGTAAAACATAATCGCAAGACCGGCACGCAGCGTGGAAGTCACAAGGCGGCGTGGCGGTGGTATCGGTGGGAGATTCCAAAGCGCAAGGAGCGGTGAGGCGAGGCCCATTAAGAAGTGTGGCCCAAGGGTGTTGGCGATGACCGTCAACTGCGAGAAGGGGAACAATACCGTGGATGTGAAGATGAAGGCTGTCTTCCATTGCAACGAGGGTATCGTCGGCTGATGGCCTGTCCCATAGAATGTATGGACGGCCAGAAGTGCAAGGGGAACAACTTCTGAAAACGACAATTCCCATTCGAGTGCACGAAGGTCCAATGCAGCGGTTGACTTCTTTGGGGCAAACGCCTCGCCAAGTTTACGGACGTCGCGCACACTATCAACAACTTCAAGGTGTGCCAACAGCCCGACACTCGCGAGTCCTAAAACCACCTGACCAGTGAGTTGTGTGCATAACCAGGTAACGCTCAGAAAGATTGTCCAGAACACAAGGTAAGGCGACCCAAACGCGTTCGCGAAGCCCAGAATCGTCACCTCCGTCTTTTGTTCCTGCTGGCCCTTGTTTTCGGTGTTGATTTCGAGACATACAGGTGATGTCCACCACAACGAGATACCCCCGGACACAACTGCCACGAAACATGTTCGGGCGAGCATTGTCCGCGTCAGACGGAATAGAACATTCACACTGTCACTGAAGAACTCCGTCGTGTGAGCCCATTCCAAAACCCAAAACCCTGTACTGGAGAGTAGAGCAAACGTAAGTGCCCAAGGGAAAAACAATCTTGCCAAGCCCTTTTCTGATTTCGAAATGCTTAGAATCCGTCGGATGACAAATGGAATGGAGAAAGAAACAAGTGGCGCGATGAGCAAGGCGAGAATTGGAGGTGCAGACGAAGTAGCGGAGATGTAGAACGTTACGCTGCAGTAAGGGTGTTGCTCCTCTCTACAAGCGGTACTCATTGACATGAGTCTCACGCAGACTGCGAACAGCGTAGAAAATCCTAGGATGCGTTTCCGGAGGCGAGGGTTTGGTGCAGTGAATCCAATCAACAAAGAAGGAACGAGTGTTGTAACAAGGAGGAACAGGACAATGCGGTCTTCCCAGACGGTGAAAGAATTAGAAGCGAAACATAACGCATGAAGGACCGGAATGATCGGAATGGAGGTCCATTGTTTGAGGCGGACAGTGGGACGGCACGATAGCGAGAACAGCAGTGTGGACGCAAGCGCACTCCCAAAAAGGCAAGTATGATGGAAATGAACACCATCCAGAACATATTGCAGGGGATAAAAGGCTATGCCTCCAAATGCCAACCCAGCAGCAGAAGCTTTGAAGGCGTCAGATAAACCTCTCCCCAGCTGTTCCTCCGACTTTTCGATGTCTTCTCCAAGTAGATTGTATGCGCAGTAAGTCGCAACATTGCTGAGGATTATGATTACAAGGCCAGCACCGATCAGGGGAAGACTAAATCGTGCCCAAAGGGTCCGACACGCAGATAGCGAGAAGCGGCTGAAATTCCAAAGGGCAACAAGAGAATCTTCTGACGAAGCGCTTTGTATTTTTCCCCAGCTCTCTGAAAGTTGGGTCCAAAATCCGTCGAGTTCCCCACCGGAGAGACTCCCACGGTAGGCGTCCAGATATTTTTTGATCTGATTTGCGTTGATTTCAAGGGCTCTCCGCACACCTTCCCCGTTCGTCCCACGGTCAAAAACTTCTGGGATGATGCTCCCAAGGTTATTAAACGGTATTGGGAGGCCGAGGAGGAGTGATATTGTCGGAACAAGATCAATTTGCTGGATGAATCGATGAGGAACGGTCTCGCCTGGGAATATGGTGGTAGGAATAAGGGTGCTGGGAAACGATGTTGATTCCTGGGATAAAGCCGGTCCCTTGCTATAAATCCAAAGACCAGACATTGTTTCTAGAATGCTATCACCCCCATGGTTACCTGTGCGGTCCATACCATGGTCCCCAAGCAAGACCAGGAGGGTATCCTCATCGATGGCCTCGACGAGCTTGGCAAGGAAGTCGTTCATTTGTTCCAGCTTTGCTCTCATAACCGGATGCTCGGGACCAACCCGGTGCCCGGCGTGGTCAACACCTAGACCATGACCAATCGCAAGACCCCACGCGTGCGAATGATTATTCACCAGAGGTAATAAGTTGGTAATCACCCCTTCGTCAACCGTGTGCAAGTCCTCGACGTTGAATGAGTCAAAGGGGAAGGACATGTTGTGATCGAGAATCTCAGGGAATAGAGCCATCCAAGTATCATCACCTGCGAGAGCAACCTTTCAGGTGTATATAATTAAGAAAACGGAGAGCGGACCGCCTCAGCTTA
>JBBPKO010000187.1:0-30406 GCA_038089295.1 Xerocomus amazonicus
GAAGCCGTAAATCCTGCGTTGATGTAGATGGCCATGATAACAATTGGTTTTTTGTATTCCGGATGTCGCAGATAATTGCCTATGCGAGCAATGCAGGAGGCTTGCAAAAGCATACGATATCGATCCGCTTCATTTGGATTGGAGTTCACTTCGAGCAGAATATGAGGGAAGCCATGAATACACACGTGAAAGTCAGGTTTAGGTGTGTAACTCAATATTTCGCCGGGTATTTGAACCATAAGGGATAAAGGAAGTTCGGAACCGCTATCACATCGGATTAGGCAACATGAAAATTAACGTGAATATTGATTCACTCACAAGCCCCACGAAATTTGAAGCGATCGGAGGGTAGACAAGAATGGGAGCAGAATGCCGCGTACTTGACATTCTTTATCTCCTTTATAGTTGCTTCTTTCTCTCAACTCCGCAATGCACAAGATATTAGCGTAGTGTGCGACTTCACTGTCAGTCACGTGGTCCCGTCTTGACGAGTCAGTTTCGGCAGGTGGGAGATCGAACTTTGGGCCAAAAACCGATAGAGGGTTGACATGAAAACGTTTTGTTGTGTGCTGAAGCCACGTGCTCGCCTGGAGGAACGCAAATGAGGTAGTTTGCAACAGAGGATTATAGCACGTACATCTTCGCTAAGACAGCGATTATGCCATAGACGCTCCTGAACCTCTTGAAGACGAGATGACGGATGGCCGGGTCCAGCAACTTGATTGTCGGACAGATGGCAGTCGTTGAGGTGATCCAAGACATCGGTAGATTCAAGCTGTACTGTTAACTCAGCTATACTTGTTTGAACCGAAGTCATAACAGCACCCTTCCTTGTCGAGATGTGTGAAAATGACACAATCACCACACAAGAATGGCAAGAATCGACGCAGGAGGGAAGGTGAGTCGTGGGATCCAAGACAAAATGCAAGCAGCAATGCAATGGAGACGCATAGGAGTTATACAAGATAGACGGGAGATGTTGGTGACAGACAGCGGGGGATAGTAGGGGCGATGGACGGAGGGAAGATGAAAAACAGGTGAGGGGCGAGGATTAAGCAGAATGAGAAGACGTTACAAACCTGTTCATTGATGTTATCTGGAAGTCTTACAAGGATGCTAACCATCTCCTCTCCAGGTTCCGACGGAAATACACGGTGGAGCACACGTGATGATATCAGGTCCACTTTCACGGCGTCCGACATCGCTTTCTCCAAGTTATCATCATCACGGATATTGACTTGGTATAGAGTGAGTTCGTCAGCATCAATACCTTTCAAGCGGTTTGGGTTTTCCTTCAAAATCGCCTTTTTCAAGTCGCCAACTGTCTCCGATCTTTCAATGGTGACGGGGAAGGAGGATGTGCCTGGTCCAAGGTAGGTGAAAAGCTTGAGATATGTGGCCATAGTAGACGGCGATGGCTGATAAGCACGACCGAGTATGATGGACGATGGGGGAAGGTCGTGTCGTGTTGGCGCGTTCTGTAAGCTTTATCTTTATTTATGTATATGTATATGTATGTACTCGGCCCGTGATGACCACCACCTGTGGTCACCCGTTCCCACGGTCGAAGTCACGCCGTAACTGGCGACCCTGTGAGTGAGAATACCTCCCTGTCGAGTGTACTCCCCATCGGACGCAATGTCAGAAACGAAACGAAACGACCGTGGACGATGCCGGCGATGATTGATGAACCTCGGGATCTCGCCCGGCCGATAGAGGCACGTTCACCCCACCCCCCTTTTGACGCTCGCGAGTCGTCCGTTCGCACCCAACCGCTCCCGCTCAGACTTACCGCGCGTGCCCCCAATGGCACGAATGAACGCCCGGACCACAACGACGAGGATGACAATGAACACGGTGGGGCCCGAGACGAGGATGATCGAGGACCATGAGGAGGCGGTCGTGAGAGAGACAGTTAGGGCTCCGTGAAAAACTCACTCCCGAGTTTTGGACATGTTTACAACTTGGAACATAGTTTTTTGCCAAATGTTACAGCTGATTACAAGATGCAGAAAAGTGCACGTCGAAATTTGTAAGTCTGTGTGAGGACCCTACGTGCATCTGAGTGAGAGTGCAACCAAGCAAAAGCTTATTCTGTGTACACCATGTCATTGCCCTCTCCCACTCATCTCAAGGGGGAGAAATACACCTTCACTATTGCTCTGACAGATCGCATATGGATTTTCCAGGTGAACATCTGGATTTACAGAGAGCTGATGCTGAATATACTCTTCCAAGTCAGTCAGGAATCCATAGCTAGCAGACGTCATCACCACTGCCAAATTCTTACTGATGGGGTCTGCATTTCAATCCTCCTTCTCACTGCCAATACCTCCAACAGTATCTACTATGTCTCATGTGCCCAGAACCAGCATTTCAGCACTGCTAAGTGCTCCACCGATGGAGAGATAAGATGCAACATTGCTCAAAGACATCCAACGAAATTGATGCCCAGGTGGACGAAGTGACAATGCTTCTTGGGCGAGATCAGTAGCTTCGTCGAGTCCTTTTTTTACCCTGACTTGCTTGTATCGTGTCCGGAGATATAACGCAATATTGTTTAACAACGTCGCTCGCTCTGAGTGTCCCAGTGGGCGAAGCAATAGTGCATCTCGGGCGAGAGAAATAGCTTCGTTGATATCTTCAATTTCGTCGAGGTGTTCGTACCGGATAGAGAGGTAAGATGCAACGTTGTTCAAACATGTCGACCTAAGATAACGCTCTTATGGGCAAAGTGACATTGCATTTTGGCCATATCAATCGCCTCAACCGACCAGGATCCCCTAGCGAGCGAAGCGATAATGCCTCTCTAGCATGAACAAAGTGAGGTTTTCGATGTCACAAAACCGTTCGTTCTGAATCCAGAGATAGTGTGCGACGTTGCTCAAAGTATCCAACCGATCAGGGTGAGTCGGTGGGCGAAGTGAAAGTGCATCACAGGCAAGGACAACGGCTTCTCTGATGCCTTCAATGCTCCTAAGCTTGCGAAATCGAATGCAAAGGGAAGAAGCGAGATTGTACAACGATGCCGACCGAAGATGATGCCCTGGTGGGCGAAGTAAAAGTGCGTCTCTGGAGAAAATGATAGCCTCGTCGAGGTCGCCAGTCTCTTGTGCTCGCTCGTAACGAGTGCAGGATGTAACATTATTCAAAGATGTCGACCGACTAGGATGTCCTGGTGGTGTGAGCGATAGCGCATCTTTGGAAAGATCAATGGCTTCATTGAGATCTTCAATTCCTTTAAGCTGGTAGTATCGATCGCAGAGGTGAGACGCAAGATTGTTCAAACACGTCGGCCGTTCAGGATGTTCTTGCGGACAGAGTAAGAGTGCATCTCTGGCGAGAACAATGACTTCGTTGAGATCGTCAATTTCTTTGAGTAACTTGTATCGAGTCCAGAGATAAGACGCAACATTGCTCAAGCACGTCGACCTTCCCCAACGCCCTGGCGGACAAAGCGACAGTGCGTCCTGAGCAGAAACAATAGCTTCGTCGAGGTTTTTAATTTCTGGTATCGAGTGCAGAGATAAAACGCAAGATTGTTCAACACTGTCGGCCGATGCCGTTGCAAAGTGACAGCGCCTCTCGCCCCAGAACAATAGCTTCATCCAGATTACCAATTCTTCCAAGTTGCTGGTACCGAAGGCTGGGGTGTTGCGCAAGTTGATTCAATGGGGGAAGTCGTTCAGAGCGACTGGGGGGACAAAGGTCTAATGCTTCACGATCGAGATTGATGGCCTCGTTGATATTGACGACTTCGGCTCCTTGCTGAAGCTTGGTGACGATGAAGCGTGCCTCCGACAGCAACTGTGGAACTGGCAAAGAGCATCATTTCGTCGTTTGTCATGCCAGAAGAAACTTGACAAGTACCTTTTTGAATCCATTGGAACAGAACTGGTTTGGAAAAGACGCCGGGATTAGAACAGGACCGCAACAAATCGTCAACCCATAGTTAGCCTATCTTTGAACCCATTCCTTTCGCTACCACCAGTTGCGGGCTGGAAAATGACTGATCCGGGTCTCCTGGCGAGCGAGGAGAGTACCTCTCGGGCGAGAACGACGGCCTCGTCGATGCCTTGAATGACCCGAGTTGCTGCGAGGTTGTGTAAGGACTGTCAAGCCGATGCTTGCTTGCCGCTTCCTTTGACCACACTGTCTCTAAGTCGTTTTCTCTCTCTTCCCTAGTTCAGTATTTGAACAGGGCTGAACTGAAGCCGAGCCGAGTATGCGCTCGAGAGCCGGGGCCGCGTTTTTAATCTTGGTCTACGCCATCAACGATTAGACATGAACTCAGGACGGAACTTTCACTGCGGCTGGTGGGGGTGCCTTCCTCCCTTCTGGGTGCTGTTAATTGTATCTGCATGCTTGAGAATTGGTCTTATCTTCTACAGCGAGTGGCACGATGCTCACTCTGTCGTGAAGTATACAGATGTCGACTACCGCGTTTTCAGTGATGCAGCAAGGTTGCTCTTCCATCCAACTACGGACAATGTTGCTCGGGGCCCATTGACAAAGAAACTTGGTTTCTTTGTCGGAAAGTGAGTAGTAGTCTCACACACAATCCGTGTTGGTCACCATCATGCACACGTCCCCATAGTCCATACAACCGCGAGACATACCGTTATACACCCTTGTTGACGGTTCTCCTACTGCCAAACGAGTTCGTTCACCCGTCCTTTGGAAAATACCTTTTTGCGGCTTGCGACCTCATCAACGGGTTACTCATATATCAGCTGCTTGTGACATCCATCCTTCCGTCGGGTTCAAGGGCGGTGGACACGAATGATACGAAATCGCTCGACAAGCAGCGCAGACGTGGGGATATGAAAAACTTACCTATTGCCGATGACAGTACATGGGCCGCCTTTCTTGCAGCAACACATCTACTCAACCCACTCGTTTTCAGTATCTCGACGCGTGGATCTTCCGAATCCATCCTCTGCACTCTCGTCCTTCTCACACTGTACTATGCGCTCCATCATCGATGGGATGCAGCGGCCATCATGTTGGGCATTAGCACTCATTGGAAGATCTATCCCGTCATTTATGGCGTGAGCTGTGTGGCCGCCATCGCTGGCCAAACACGGCCGTCGCTCGGCTGGGGAGTCGGCTTTTTCAAGTCACTCGTGTGTCTGCGGACACTTCGGTTCGCCATCATCAGCGCCGGTGCATTCTTTTTCCTTGGCGCTTTCTGCTATGCCATGTACGTCCTTCCCATTTTTGCCTCGAGGCTCGCCGCCCACTAACTGAGCTTCTGAATCGTCACAGATGGGGATATCCGTTCTTGCACGAGGCCTATTTGTACCATGCACACCGCCTAGACCACCGTCATAATTTTTCCCCCTACTTTTACCTCACGTATCTCACTTACCCTGGCCAGTCGACCAGCTCGCCTGGCGATAGCGCTCTTTCACTCGCCCGAAGATGTGTTCGTTCGCCGCTCACAGCCCTGGTGCCGCAGCTCTCCCTCTCCCTCGGAACGGGCCTATTGCTGGGTCGACGCACCCAAGATCTTCCGTTTGCGTGGTTCGTACAAACATTTACCTTCGTACTGTTCAACCGGGTGTGCACCTCACAGTACTTTTTGTGGTACACACTATTCCTACCCCTGCTGGCTTCACGTGTGCGGTTCTCGTGGTGGGACGTTGCCATCTGGGCCGGCCCGCAGGCAGTTTGGCTCGCGGAAGCGTACAGGCTCGAGTTCCTGGGAGAGGACGTGTTCTTTAGTCTCTGGCTGAGGAGTTTGCTTTACATCGCTGGACATGCATGGGTGCTGGGAAGTGTCATGGAGGCTTACACCTCTGTGTTGGTGCCAAGAACCCGGTAAAACCGATAGATCTCACGTGTATCCGGTATTATGAAGCCAACCCATTAAATAAATACGTCTAAGAGCTACATGCTCGTGCAAAAATTGGCCAGCGAAATGGAAGCATGGATATGTCTCTGAAGCCAAGTGGCAAAACGAGAACATGGGTAGGTACTAAGTATCGTAGTATTCAACGAGACCCTTAACTCCTCTCTGAAGAACATCATATCTGTCAGATACGTGAGCAAGACATTCAAGCAAACAGAGAATCGGACACACGTATTGAGAAATCCACCGGAATCCTGACGGAATTACTTAAACGATGCAATAGTGTTGGAAAACAGGACACACCTTCGCCGTAGCCTTGCCTTTGGACAACCGAGCACATGAACAACTCGATCGGCCGGATGTCATTCAGCGGTACCTTCCCCTGACACGACTGAGTCAGCGCCTACTTTACGCCGTAGTGTCGTAGAATCAAGCCAACCTTGCCAGTCGTCTGGTAGAGTCCAAGGTGGTGTCTGAGTTCCTCCTCACTCACGGCACCAAGTGCATCAATCTTGTTTCCAAACACGAGGAAGGGAACTTTGGCGAGTTCTTCGATGGAAAGCAGAGCATCCAGTTCAGCCTTCGATTCAGCAAAGCGTTCGTGGTCGGCTGAGTCAACCAAGAAGACGATGCCATCAACTTCAGGGAAGTAGTCGCGCCAGAGGCGGCGGGCTAAAAGGACATGCATCGTAAGCAGAGCAGTTAACGGAAAAGGCTGTACTGTGCACCCTGCTGGTGTCCTCCGAGATCGTAAGTGGTAAATTTGACATTGCCAATAGCTAGTTCCTCTGAAGCTAACGTGATGTTGTCAGACCCAGAGAAGAAACGCTTGGCGACGGTACATACTCGGGTGGAGGGTGGGTTGTAAGGTAGCCAGTCTGTCGTTCTTGAGCATGTGCAAAAGGGTCTGTGAGCCGAATGGTTAGAAAACCTGTTTCCAGAACAGTGGCGCTTGCACAAACAGTCTTTCCAGCATTATCCAGACCAAGGAAAAGGATTTTGGCGTTCTTGTGCAACAATCCTAGGGCAGAGAGAACAGTCTGAGTGGCGATGACCACTAAAGTAGATAACTTAGAAGGATACCAAGCTGCGCAAGGATGTCCCAAAACCAATGGACGATGAACATGGTGGTTGTCGGGGAATGAGAATGAACACGTCAAGTCAAAAGGTAAGGCCTAAACCCTGTGACGATTATTTGTCATACATGTCACTGTCACGCCATAGAAAAAGAAGAACCGAATACGCTTCCACTACTCTATTTGCATGTAGGAAAGGTCTGACGCTCACTGCGCCACAAGAGGAGGTGCGTGCGCTCATTATCCTCTCCAACCTCTCTCTTCGCATCACCGAATCGCCACGTACGCCCTGGAACTGGATCGAACGGGCACTGTCTAAAAGGCTGCGTTGATGATGAAGAAGACAGCGTAAAATTGGGGCTAATATATTCAAAAAGGCGTATTTGTCCTTGTTTACCTCTGGCTCAAACAATCAAGACAACCATGGTCATACAAGTATTTGTGGGGCCGGGGCCGCAGTCGACCATGGCCTTGGATATATCACTTCGGCTGTCATTTCGGGATTCACTGCGATCGATTTCTGATCTGTAGATCGACCAGGGTTGAGATAGGTCGGTGAGACAATAGTGCTAGAAATTGTAATTGCCTTTGGCAACCAAGGGGTGATACTTGTACCATGAAACCATCGCTGGTGGGATCATGAAGCCAAGAGCCGACGGACGCTTAAATGAATGGGTGGGAAGACGGCTGACAGTGTTCCTACCGGTGTTGCGATGTTTCTCCTCTCAGGCCATCGAGAGCGTGACACCCTTTGGGCTGTCGTTTCAGTGACTGGTCGTCAAGACGAGCAGGAGTAGGGCCGAGACGGGGGGGAAGGCACACTCTGCAATGCTGCCGCACACAGCGCGTTGTGAGCTAACACAAGTTGGTGTATGCGGCCCAGACAAAGCACTCGAGCGACTTTGAACATGTTATGTGCTTCGAGCGGAACCTCGTTGAATACGGCAGAGGCAACTTACCTCTCATCAGAACAACTCAGGTTTCGTGTAAGACAACCTCCACATACCATAGATAGCCCATAAGTCAGGTCACCGCAACCCTCGGTAAACAATTGGATGGAACAATCCCAGCAATTTTGGATGTCAATTTATTAATAGTCGCCGTAGTATAGGCAGTAACAGCAAAGCCAATTCGTCCATGGGTAGTATCGAAAATACTGTAAAAGCGTTCGCTACGATGGACGCGTGAGTCAAGCGCTGGATGCGAAAATGAGGATGAACACACGCACAGGAAAGTGTACTCATTGGCAAGGTCGGGCCAGGTCCGGAGTTACTACCGATGCCTCCAACGGCAAGTTACACCAAAGCTTCCGCCAATGGCAGAGTTGAGTGAACGCGGCTAGATTTGTGCGTTGGGCGTGGGATGGTAGGACTTGCCCCCGATATTGAGCGTTAGTGTCTTCAGGGCCGAATGCTAGGAAAGAGTGATGGTCAGGAGGCCGGTGGTAGGGTCCAAGATGCCACCCGTTGCGGATTGACACAAATTAAATGCATCTGTGGATGCCGATGTACAAGATCAGTAAAAGGTGAATCACCCCCGGAATATCACTCACTGGTGGCGATGAGGACGAGGGTCGTTCTAGTATCAAAAACACCAGCAGTTGACGACAGGAAAGTGCGGCCTCAATAGATGATCGATTGATTGATTGATTGGTCCCCCAGTATTGCGATGCAAGCGAGGTGGTGGTATGTGAGACATAATTCAATGGGGTGGTGGTGACCGAGCCACCTTATCCGCCAAACGTGGGCTCTCCGATGGCGCGTAGTACTCTTCGACTCGGAAGCTGAGACATAGTAAACACCGAGAACCTTCTCAGATACATTCCCTTGCGAAAGAAGGTTGTCCGATACCGTGGGGACCGTGCCGATCGTACCAGAAGTGAGGTTAACAGGGCCTATACCAAGGATAACATCAACACCGGAAGCCGATTGCTTAACTGTCAACTCTGGAAGGTTGATTTCTGACAACTAGGCTGGGCACGAGGGTGACAGTGTCAACCCACTCCTCCCTGCTAAGCTTCCAGAGCCATAAGACACAGACTACCAGCGTCTTTCAGTGGGTACACCGTATAGAGCATCGGGAACGTACAACGGTGTTCGCAGTGTCCCTGCTTGTACTGGTCTTGAAGTATGTCTTGGAAGTTCCAACCCAAGTGTTGGGACTCCCGGTATCGATTGAAAGTGTGTCTACAATTGCTCAACTCGTTTTCCTGGAATAGTAAATGATCCGCATACAATCAGTTGCAGGCTTGCCAAATCCAACTTGAGCGGTAGGGGTCACTGCGGCGTTGGTAGCACTAACGGACCCATTGCGTTTTCTCAAATGATTGGCGTGTATAAAAGCCCGGGCGCGAGCGCGATCCTCTCATTAATGTCGAGCGTGCCGCTCGTGTCGATTCTAGTTACAAAGTCAAGAGTAGTCTTGCCAGTGCCACGGCTGATGGGACTAGCATTCACGATAGCTAAACTGACAAGAATGAAGAATGAGTGATAGAAGGACCTTAGAAAGGAACGTGACGACCTATCTCGTGAGCTGGGGGAAACGAGGCTCTTGAATATTACAGACAGCACTCCCAATAGGTCACGCTGAGAGTCACACAAACAAGGGCTCCGCAATGCATGCGCCCTTCTGGACGAGGTGGCAGATAAGAGTATCTGAGGGCAAACGGTGCATGTTGGGTGGAAGCAGCAGTAAGCGGGGGGGTAAGACCAATGTACTAGCTCCTGTCAATATGCTTGCCCATGCGGTGTAGCCGGAGATAACAGATTCTTCCGTCCGAAAGGAACTGAAATGCCAAGAACATACCTGCCACCAAGTCCTATTTTGCGGTGAAACATGTGTTCACTGATACTCACATCAGCCAGGTGCAATCGCCATGCGATTTGACGCAGGTCCACCCCGCGGTACATCCGGTCATAATGAACAACAAATCAGCGCCATAAGCGCATGACAGTGGTCAAGGACCCAGCTTGTCGTTACCCATATAAACAATATACTAACCGGTCTAACGGTACTTGCTCTCACCATGCGAGTATATCCCGTTGATTATTCATCCTGCGTTTTCTTGGCATCTGTGTACACTGACTTCGCGATCCTCAAGTGTTAACACTAGTTGTGGATGCAATGACAGCATTTGGTTTACAGAGAATGTCGTCGCGCAAAAAGTAAAATGAAATGACCGTACGAGAGGCTGCGGATAACACGAAACGCATGTGGTCACAGGCAAGGTGCCGGACTGGAAAGGCGGAGGATTCGCTCATAGTATATAACACGAAAAGCAAGATGCATCACCAAGACTAGAAACCGAATATATTGAGAGGAAGTGGTTGTGGAAAAATGGTGGCATAGTCAGAGTCCGACTCGTAAGAAACTGTGCTGTGCAACGTGAATGAATGGTTCAGAGTGGAGGCACCCGTCAGAATTTAGGCAGCCTCCAGACACATGACTCACTGCAACAGTATGTAGAACCAGAAGCGTCGAGGAGAACAACGTAGTGGCGAATTTATTAAGCTTGCTGTCCCCCATTGTCCGCTTTCCATTGCATTGGACTTGAAAAAGGACGGCTGGTGCCTTTGTAATATCGTCCTGAGACTGTATAAACGACTTCGCACCAGAACAGCTTCATATAACAGTGTACGGTTTTATGTACAAGTAAACGCGCGTCTGATTAGCAGAATCGATCGCTAGAAGCAGATTAGCCCATAACCCCTGAGATACTTGGAGGATGTACCTCTTGAGCTTCGATCTACGATCTAGCAGCGCCTCGGCTAGCCGACCATCTTTTTGAGCACGCTTCAGCTGTGAGAAGTTACTGATAGAGATGTCATCCAGAAACACACAAGCCTACCTCTTTCTTGTCTTCCTTCGAAGTGACGGATCGACCTGCGCCCCATGCCTGATACAGACGGCTGAGGGGCAATCACGTTCAATATTTTCTCGAAGAAAGGCAGAGAGACTCACTTGGTGCTCGCCTCATCTACGGCTGTCATCTCGGTCCCAGCTTCCCGTTTCTTTTTTTCTTCATGAACTTCTTTCTTGTACTTGCTCTGAACTTTTATCCAAAAGCGTTCTCTGAAGCCAACCTCTTCAGAATCACCCCGCAATTGTAAGGTACCTCCCGCGACCTCGTCTACACTGAGATAGTTCTCGTAGACGTTCATAAACGCGACCATGCCATCGGGCAAAACCACCGGTGTCCACTCTTCTTCTGGACCTCGAGCTTCCCTGTTTGCCGAAACGATCCCATGTTTGTCACAGGATAGAAATTTCCCTTCCCCAGTACCTGTTCGAAGGTTGATAGTAGGAGAGCCGGCGACACGCGTCGTAACCCATACTTGTGCAATCTCCGTCGGTTCGCGATCCAGCAACGTGACCGGCTCCGAAGCATCCTCCTTGTCAAACGGATGCAAGATAATCCTGTTTCGTGTCGAGTCGAAGTTTACAGATATGGCAGAGGGATCCGAGGGATGCATGATGAATGTGGGACCACGTATTTCTGCTAGAGACTCTGGCAGAACCCAAGTGTCGGGTGCTTCCTCCTCCTCGGGGCGCCTCTGTTTACTGGAACTGCTCTCATCTTCATCCCTTTTTCTTTTCTTCTTTGTCTTATCCCCTTTAAACTTCAACTTGGTTGGCCTTACCTTGTCCGCAGGCATGTTCGTTATAACGAAGTACTGTGTGGCCCGGCAAATTCCGCTGTACAAACTTTGGACAAATACTCTACACATCCACAGTGCGAACCCGTTGACATTGTCCGACCCCCTCAACATCAAGATGAAGTATAATCCCGGTAAGGATTGTTTTTGTCTATGCTTTCGTTATGCTGCTCTGCTTTCTGCACGAAATTGACGGTTATTGACCGATAATATGCTGGATGGGTGGGGTATGCCATGGATGGACCGAAGCGTTACTCTGATGTGTGATACTACGGGACACTTATCGCCGTCATTCAACAGACGTTTCCTCCTCACGACGCAAGTCTCGCAAGGCGCACTTCAGCGCCACTTCTTCCGTCCGCCGTAAAATCATGTCCTCACCTCTGTCGAAGGAACTACGGGGAAAATACAACGTATGTGAACATTCTGGGATAGCTTGCCTATTTCCTGGTCTCATTTCACTTTGTTTGCAACCAGACGCGGTCATTGCCCATCCGTAAGGACGACGAGGTTAGAGTTGTACGCGGGAAATACAAGGGTCGAGAAGGAAAAGTCACGCAGGTTTACCGCAAGAAATGGGTTGTCCACGTCGACCGCGTACAACGCGATAAATCGAATGGTGCCACAGTACCTATTGGCATCCACCCCTCCAAAGTTGTCATCGTCAACATCAAGCTCGACAAGGACAGGTGTGTTGACCTGCGCCTGAACTTTTTCTTTGCTTCATCTAAGCTCTCCCACAGACGGGCAATCCTGGATCGTAAGGATAGAAAGAAAAACGAAAAATCCGACGACGTAGAGATGGTTGATGTATGTCCTCACTTGCGCCATTGTATACTTGACTCACATCCCACAAGTAAACCATCTGATGTCCTTCTCTTCCTTACTTTCCACGCTGCACTTCACAAAAGCATGTATCTAAGCGTCGCCCCGTACATGATATGCATCATGACCGATCGACGTTAAGCTGGATGTAGTGAAACAAGGTTTCGGCATTACGTGGCACAGTGATGACTGCATATCCGCCAACTCGCAAACTATGTTGGTATAAGAGCGCTGTTGAGTGGACTAGAAAATCACATCTTCGTCTTTGGTGTTCAGCAAGTCCATACCAGACTCCACCAGTTCTACAACCGCAGTTTCTTCAACCGTGGCCCCATCAACCTCTTCAATAACAATTCCCTCGACGACAACATCTTCTACTGTATCCTCTGCTGCGTCCTGCGATTCCATCCCATCGATCTCGACTGACTTGATTAGCTTCCGTTCGACATTTGGTGTCACTCGTTTTTCAGCGGCAGTGATTGCTGCCTGTTTCTTCTTCTTTCCCTGTACCTTCTTCAATCTGTTAAGCGGTCAGTTCTACGTCCGTTGAAGGGCTGTAAATCTAGACTTGCCTGAAAAATTCTTCGCGATCCATCTCATCCAACTCACTTATAATATACTTGATCGTGTTATCAAGTCTCGGAATAATGACATGCTCAATTGCATTGACGCGGCGGTTCGTGGCCCGAATGACCTCATCGAGAATCATGAAAGCAGTCTGGAGCGATGCAAGTTCTACAAGCGTCTCCAGCGCTTTCGCATAAACTTCTTTGGCTCGTAAGACCTGTTGCCCCCCACGTCCGAGACCCGTGAGATTGAAATCTGATATAACGTTAACCACACGATTCTAAACAACAAGATGGCATACCTGAGCCGGAAACACGATCGACGTCGAACGCTGGCAAAAGCACACCCGAGACGTTATCCTGCGTTGCCTTGACACGGAATGTCGCTAGCTTTGCCTGCTCCTGTACGAGGTAGGCGATGTCACCAGTTGTATACGAGACTTCAGCCATAGAGAACGACGCGAGCTGCATCACACGACCCATCTTACGCTTGGCCTGGAAAGGGCAGTTCAGCCGTGAATGTATGGCGGTACGATGTACTTGACGCACCTCGTCCACTTTCTTGAGGATCGCTCTGAATCGCGTGGTGAGGGCATCACGCTTCTTCGCAAGCAAGGAGTGACCCGTCTCAGCACCTTTAAGGCGCAGCTTCATATTCGTTAATGCCATTCGCGTGGCAAATACATTCTCGCGAGGCCCTGCACCGGACATACTCGCTGATAGATGCCTTCTGAATGGTTTGAAAGACGAATGGAGAGAACAGACAGAGCAGAGAGTGTACCAAATGGAGGCTCAGCAAAAATTTTGGTATACAGATGTAGAATAAAATGATGTTGTACCGCCGGGGTAGCTCAGCTGGGAGAGCAACAGACTGAAGTTCAATGACATCTGGAGGTCCCGTGTTCAATCCACGGTCCTGGCATTTTTTTTTTTGGGATTACCCAAATAGAATATTCCGAAAATTTTCGAACGTAAACTCGTGGTATTCGCACACATCTCGTTGTGAACATCATAAAAAGCCCTTGTCTCTCTTAATTTCACTATCTGGCTTGTACATAGTCGTCGATCTTTAACAGCAGGCAAACTGTTTCTGTCGCTAGCTCGATCGCGCTAGTGGAAACGAGCAAAGGCTGTACAACATCCTCCTCCAAGATGTTGGAAATCAAGCCCTTAATTAATTGTTAGTGGCATTCCTTATTGTCATCTGACGCAAACTTACCGTCCGAACATTGATACCCGCATTACGATCCCCAAGAGCATGTCGATTGCGCAACTCGGTGACAATCGCAATGGGGTTAAGACCAGCATTTTCGGCGAGAGTGGTAGGGATCACTTCCAGAGCATCCGCATATGCTTGAAAGCAGTAGGCTTCTATGCCTTTCAGCGACTGCGCATACTGGGAAAGAAGGCGAGAGACGTGGATTTCGGGTGAGCCACCACCACAGATGAGGGCCCTGAAACGACATGTTGAACAGAGGCTGAACTGATCGGAGATTATGGATCCTACCGCTTCTTCACAATGCAGCGTACGACACAGAGGGCGTCGTGTAAACTACGCTCACATTCCTCGACAACGAGGTTGTTGGCACCCATTGCAAGGATGCTCACCGTGCGACCTTTGTTCTTGACGCCAGTGATTTTGACCACCTTTGCACCCGCTTGTGATGTTTCTTCGACCAAATCAGCGTACCCGAGCTTGTCCTCCGTGAAAGCCTCGATGTCTGCAATCGGCTTGCATCCTAGACTTTTCGAGAGAAAGTCAATTTCATCCCGTTCGACATCCTTGACAGCCAGGATGTTAAGGCGTTTGAGGAAACTGAGAGAAGTGTCATCGACGGCGTCTCGCAAGATAGACTTTTGAATGAGGAGCACATTGCAGTTTGCCTTTTTGATCTTCTTACAAATGTTGAGCAGATACTGACGACCTTCTTTAATAACTTTGTCCATCTGGCGATAGTCATTGATGACGACAGTGTTGTCCATCTATGTTTTGCGTACAGTCAATAATACACGAACGTGAAAGTACTATTAGAACTCACATCAGGCTTTGGTGCACTAAGTTGAAATTGGATAATACCGATCTTGGCCTTTTCCATGCGGGTAGGACCACCAGCGGAGACGATGACATTTTGGTTTAAGACAACACCATCCACAAGCTCAGTGTCTTCAATTGTACCGCCAACTTTCTTCACTACCCTGATGTCTCTGAGGTCCACGCTCGATGCTTGAGGTGTCACGAGACGAGTCACAGCAGCAACTGCGATAGGCGCAAGAGTCGAAGAGTACTGAGAAACGATCTTCAAGAAAACTGTGAGACCTTTGATATACTAGCATGATGCCCCACAGACCTTGGAGTTTAGCGATGTGCTAGCTGCACGGAGAAGGTTGGCCCTATCATTCAAGTCTACTGGGACCGACACTTCAGTCAAGTACTCCACAGCTTTTACGGATGCTTTCAGAAAAGATTCGGCGACGATCGTTGGGTGGATTCCTTTTAAAAGCATTTTTTCTGCTGCGCCGAGAAGGCTACCTGCCAAGACAACGACTGAGGTTGTACCATCACCTGCCTCCACGTCCTGGGCTGCAGACAAGTCAACGAGCTAAAGGCATAATGAGTCATTGTAGCTCAGTATTGGACCCTAAGTTACCATCTTGGCTGCGGGATGTAGTGCCTGAATACTCCGCAGGATCGTCGCGCCGTCATTCGTTATGATTACCTCGCCCTTTGCAGTTTGGATCTACAATTTGATCAACATCCAAGGATGAACCGGAGGGTGATCAACAGGCCGATACCATCTTGTCCATACCCCTCGGTCCGAGTGATGTACGAACCGCATCGCTGATGGCTGCGCAAAGTCATTAGCAAGGCAGGAGGGACTGGCGCGAAAATAAGACCTTTGGCGGCCACCATGTTGGACATGCGCAGTTCCATGGGTTTACCCTGTGTGCGCGTTCCATCGCCTCGAAACAGGCAGGGAGCATCATATGGCTCACCTTGTCATTGAATGCGGCATTAGAGCCAGAACGTGCAGCTGATGCAGCCTGTGCAGCTTTTGTTGCCATTGTGCTCTACCAGGGTGAGGCCGAACGAGAGAACGACTTAAGTAACTTGTAATCGACGCGTTTCTGCGACCTTCTGGATTTGGTGCACGGCCTTTTCCGGAAAAGGAGCAGAGCATTGCGTACGCTCGGCCCACATCGCCAGTCTCTTTTGTTCACCAACCACGTTCTTCCATGGATTTTGTGAGCATCACCTTTCAGAATGCGCCATCTTACTCACAGACGCCGTAGTTTGGAAATCAGAATGGTTTCGGTGGCGCAGGGAGCCTGTTTGCCCAGCTGGCTCAGTGGGTATTCTTTACTTACACCCTACGTTGGTCTTACCTGAGTCATCACAGAGGATTTGGTGGCCCGCTTGGTCCCCGAATTGGGCGTCCTCCAGCCAGGTCATATGATGAGTATCTAAAGGCCTACAGCGTGGCTATGCTCCCTGGCAGGGAGCGAGAGAATCTGTCCTACGGTGGAAAGAGTTGGTCTACTAGATCGTGTTTGTCCACTTGACGCTCACTACCTTTGACTGCCAGTTGTTATGCCCCCTTCTGCATTAGCTCATCTTACAAGCTTGGACCTCGAATCGCCTTGGATGTTCCAGCTTCGTAATCCTTCGAATCCAGCAGCATCCACGCACGCGGGTGTCCTAGAGTTTATTGCAGAAGAAGGGATCGTGCATCTTCCGTATTGGATGATGAAGACACTACGACTTGAGGAAGGCGATCCCATTCGAATTACTGGCACGGAACTGCCAAAAGGCAAATTCGTGAAACTACAACCACAAACGGTCCACTTTCTCGAGATTTCTGATCCCAAGGCCGTGTATGTCTGATGTCACTGTAATTGACCTACGGATAACTGATAGATGTGCAGTCTAGAGCAAGCGCTCCGCAACTTTTCCGCTCTTACACAAGGGGATATCATTGAAATAAGTTACAACTCAATGATATTCGGCTTTCTTGTGATGGAAGCTACACCAGGCGGACCAGGAATTTGTGTTCTTGACACCGATCTCGAGGTTGACTTTGCACCTCCTGTTGGATACGTGGAGCCCGAACGGCCCAGAGCACCGGCCCCGTCAACAATGGCTTCGAAACTCAAGATCGACCTCAACTCATCATCACCTGGTTCGTCGCGGCCCTCATCATCGCTCGCAGGTGGTTTCATCGCCGGCGGGACCTCTACTGTAAGTAAAGGCGGTGACCACTGGGAAAGTTTCAAAGGAAAAGGTGAAACCCTCGCTGGACGGAAAACCAAGGGAAAGGGTATCAGTCACCGTGGCGTAGAAGACATCGCTAATGGCAGCAAGATCATACGCACCGAGTTTGTCATAACTTACTTTTGGCACGACAGCTCACTAACATTACTTCTGCAGCAAGCAGAAAATCGTTACGACTGAAATGCTGGAATCTGAACTCAAGGTACCAGCAGCATTGAATCTTCCATTTGGAAAGCTGTTTTTCGGATTCAACGTTGTGCCATATACGCCTTCTGAGCCTGAACCATCAACATCTCCACACTCTCCGACTCCAGTGCGTGTCGTTAAATAGATGTATACACCTGCTCATGTCACTTTTGATTAGCAGGCAACATTCATCGGTTCTGGGAACACTCTCAACGACCGATTTACTCAGGTGACGCCAGCAAAAGGGAAAGAGAAGGTAGCCTCTCCCCCGCAGACCGGCCAGAAATTATGGGGTACTGGCCAAACTCTGGGTTCTCGCTCATCGGCGCCGCAACACATCCCTCCGAGCTTCCGCGGTCTTTCACTTGGCAATTTCAGTACATCATCACAAACCAAACCGCAACCTAAACAACGGAGTCCAACTCCAGATTGGGGTGTAGATGACGATGATATCATTGAAATCGATAGTGATTGAACATTGCGGATGTTGGATAGGACATATGTATGATATGATCATATAGAGACGATTCGAACACGCTCGATTCTTGAACTGTAGAGTCTTCGTTCGTACCAGACATCAGTTGGCTAACGGTTTAGAGCATTACAACACCAACGCCTCTCCCAGGCCCTACATCGTTGAGAGAAGTAGCACCCGACATGGATGCCGTCCTCCAGTTATACAGGTAGAAGTTGAGTAAGCCATCGCCCGCACCAAACTTGAATTCACGTTAGACGAAACAAATGAAGCTATAAATGTGATAGACTTACCTTCAGGTCCTCCAGGAAACACATATTATCCATCAGACTGACTGCATTGAATACGTCAAACTTTGCCTGGTTGGCAATGACTAAAGCGTCTCCGATCAGTTGACCGAGCCTTTTCTTCAGCTTCACTTCGGTATCTTGTTCGATTGAGAATGCAACATCACTTGCATAATAGAATAGGTAGCACGCTTCGACGACGTCGTGTTTGGGACTGTTAATCACCGTTGACGGAAGAGAGTAAAACGAGAAGAAGTCGGTCACGCGATGGGTTACGGGATCCTAACCTCACGCGCTCAAACAGTTGTGGGATGGGATGATGTATACAGCGCTACTCACCTCGACAACGTATGTCCACACCACCTGTTCTGGTCGTCTGCTATTCTCCTGAGGGCGTTCCGTATCCCCTTTCCCACTCAAGAATTGATGTCGTACTTCGTCAATGGTTAAGAGAGGTACCATGTCGAAGCGTTTCATATAGCGCGCGAACAGCTCTGCAACTTCGGGAACATCCTTTTCTTCTATCTCACGGAGACCAGGTAATGTGGTGTTGGGATCTACTTTGTGGATTCGGATCATGCGGGCAAGGGTCATGTTTCGTGGAACGTAAGCGAATTTTACATCGATGAGTTTCGGTACATTGATCGAACGATGATAGTACCTGCGGAGACGTGAGGCGACGACCATTTGATGCAAAAAATGTTACCAACTGGCAAGTTGCAACTGGGGTCGGAAGGAGGAGCCCGACAGTGTAGATCGCTTGGGCTATCCCACAGAGGTTGACTTGTCGTGTGACCTCTTTGATGAGTACAGGTGCGAGCCGTTTGGAACGCAATTTTTTGTGGACGCAAAGATAGTTAATTTCGCTCGCACGAAAGACGCTGGCGGGATCAAAATCAAGATAGACGTAAGAACAAGGGAAGACTCACTTTTCACGTACGCGGAGGGTCATCGGAACACCGGATATAAAGGCAACAAGTTTCTTATTTGAAGAAACTCTAACACCGACGTGCCATTCTTTGTGATAACCTGGTGGTTTGAGTGCCCTGAGGTGGTGTTAGTCCTTTTTCGTGTAGCGATAATATAGAGAATTCACCACTCGAGAAATTCGGCGCTGTACTTAAAACGGAAGGCAGCCTCGTCATCCTCGACGTAGTTCAGTGAGAGTAAGTCGTAAACCTCTTTGACCTGGAATGCGGTTCAGCAATACATATGTAGTGCAATATTGGTATATACCTGCTTGGGATCATCGAGGTCGAGAGTAGACCATTCGAAATCTTTTGGCAATGGATATGGTTCCTGACGAACTTCTTCAATCTTTTTCGTGGGCTCGATACAGCCATCTTCGGCTGGAGGACCATCGCCTAAGTCATTGTCTAAGCATGCACCTGAACTAGGATGGTTGGACATACCCAATTGCGGGACGGGTTGAGTTGCCCAAAACTATTGAAGGATGGTTGGGCGAGTAAGGATCGAACATGGACAAGTGTGCGGTCATACCTTGTGTTCTCCTAGAGTGGCTGTTTCACGTCCAGTGATACTTGATTTGCCCTTGAGTGTGTCCATCAACCTCAGGTGGTTCAGTGCCTGTATGACAGCCTCTGAGGCTGAGCTTCGCGTGCCGTCTTGCACGGCCATGCTACGTGGAACGGCACTATCTGCAACGGGTTGTGGTATCTCCTCTCCGTGCAGTGATTCTAGCGATCTGGCAGCTTTGGACCTTCTCTTCTTCTTGCGTTTGGATGAAGACGGTTGTGGTGCATCCGGTGGATGTCCTGGATGCTCAGCCTCACATCCAACCTCCTGATCGCTTTCTTGCGTCGTGTCTATGATTTCTTGTATGGGTTTCGTATGGGTCATCTTGCAAGAAACGATGCGATCGTACTACAGACGGTCTGGGACACAGCCACATCCATGTAGTACGTCGTACTCTAAATTCGCCGTCTCTTCTTGACTCTCTCGACGAGGCTCATGCTTTCTAGGGGACTGTTTTTGTGACCTTGCGATCTGACCTCTGGGAGCTTGTTCATCTCACTCAGTGCAATCTCCTTCTGCTTGTTACCTGCCGTGCTCTCCATCGAGGTAGGAGACGCCGGCGTTCCATATGACGAAAAGATCTTTAGATCAGCGGTGAATAGAACCTAGACTTTTCATGAACTCAACAGTGTGCAGGTGAGCCTGACTAGTACGCACGGTGTGTGCCCAGCCAGCATATTCCCCCCAAATGTCAGCTAGTTTGTTGTTGATCGCGCCGTACAGTCTGGGCGTCATGGCAACTTTTTTTGAACCTCCAGGGGAATGAAAGCCGTAATGTTTCATGGCGATTTGATGAACATGTGTGTCCACTGGTATGACCTCTTTCTATTGCACTCTGATCAGAATTGACTTTGCGAGCCGTAAAGCCAAACCTACCTTGTCTAAGCTCATGAGCAGAATGCAATCGGCAACTTTGTGGCCCACACCGACAAATCTGAGCAGCTCTTCTCTCGCCTTTGTTGTTTCCAAATCCCTCATGCTCATAAGCCACTTCTCTGGAGCTTCAACTTTGTAACGCACGCTCGAATCCACAATAACAGTGCCGTGCTCGTCAACCAGCATCTTTGCGGTCCGCTGAATGAAATCTGCACGATATCCAAAGCCAAGCGACCGTAGCTTCGCGGCAACGTCGGGGGAAGCAAGAGCACTTGGGGGTGGGAAGGGGTGATAGCTTACATACCTCGATGTAGCACTAGAATCGGGAATTGGGGGTTCGAGGGATAGGAGGGGCGGTGAATAATGCTTGCAAAGCGTCTGAACCATCTTCGTTATTCGCGCAATGTTATTATTTGATGAACAGATGAATCTACGTGCGGCCGTGTCGAGTATTGAGCGCACTGCTTTCTATTCACTCACGAGACGAGGTTCTCCCAAGGATCCTGTCGTAGGACGCGGATACCGGGGAAATGCGATCGAACACTGCGGAAGACGGGATCTCGATCGCTCCAATTATCATATAGCTCGACGAGGTCGACGTCTAGTTGAAAATAGTCTTTAAGCCAAAGGAGTGTTTCCTCCTCACGAGCGTCCACTTGGGCTGCATCTAGAGACTTGTTGGGAAAGACAGAACGGTAAAAGAGGGCCTCGGAGGACTGTCTCAAGCAGACCACGCGATCTCGCAGACAAAACCGGTATTCATATGAGGGAGGGAGAACGACTGAAGGATCGTAAAGTGAGGAGGAAGTTGGATAGCTTGTCCACCTGAACGACTGCCCACACTTTAAGACGGCAGATAAGGATAGCTGGGCGAGCGGTAAAGGAAAGAAACGAAACCCGGTCGGGACAGAGATGGTGGTCATAAGTTAACCATATGTAGACTCAGTTTGGACCTGTACAACTTCTTGTTCCGCAACCACGACGCAGATGGCGACATTCGCTTCTCCAGCACCTCGAAGGACTCATAGATATGCAACACCAAGGCCGTCATCCGGGACGTCGCCTCGACCGCGCAGGCGCCTCGGTGCTCATCGCGTCACGTCTGCCGCTACTCCTCCGCGCTCAGTGGCAGAATCCTGGATGGAGGTCGATGAGACGCCGACACACGCAACATATGCCCAGCCAGAAAGACCGTCAAGCCAAAAAGATACGGTGTTCGCCAAAACAGAGGAGCTGACTGTCAGGTCATATGGCGCGCTGCCAGTCGAAGTCAAACAAGCTCTCCGGTCCACAGGTGCGTGGTCTTCATGAGCTGACCTGCTAATTCATCCTGTTCACTGCATGCAGATTTTATGGTAGACTCGTATGCCGGGTGTGTGGACAGCATCTCGGGGTACACGCTCGTTGCGTCTGCGAAGACGTGCTTCCTGTGGTCGCATGCCACTCTCAGGCCAACGTCCCCAAGCCCAACATGCTACATCCTTCCATGTCCCCCTCCTTCGCCCAGTCATGCAAATATCGCGCCTCTCGCACCGCATCATGCCATTGTCCCCTCCCGTTCGCTCTCCGTTGAACCAGGTCTCATCCTAGTCTCGCCTACCGGAACGACGCGTTTTTGGCCTTCAATTTCTTCCGGCCTTTCAGGAGGGAGTTCCTTTGAGGCAGGGAATCTCCCCCTTGAGGCCGCTGAAGAAGAATATGTCTCGTATGTCGTTCGAACCGATCTAAGGGGGCTCACCATGGGATCGGGCGGGAGATACGCGTATTTTGCTGCCACATCTACAGGCAGGATTTTTCGGCTAGGGATCATCTCGCAGGGTGGAAAATATACCCTCTCGGCGCGCCTTTTTGCCCCTCTAGTACCCTCTTCCCCCCTCTCCCTTTCGCGCTTGCTGGGATGGTCTACACAATCTCCTGCAGTACGCCCGAAACCGGGAAATGTCGTTGCACTTGCATCGTTTAGGAATGATATGTTTGCTCTGGTCGAGACAAGAATTCAAAGATGGACATTGGGATCAGAAGAATTAAAAGGTGAGGCGGACGTGGGGGAGATTGTACGGGAAGCTATCGGTGGGGGTATTGGTGTAGAGGACCTTGAAGGTATTGATCTTGCCATTGAGAGGTAGGCACATTCGAACAAAACAGTCGATTCCTCACTGATTTTTGGTGGGAAGTCCAAATACACTAGTTCTCCTGGTTTCCTACGCTTCTACAGGGGCAGATGAAGGCCCTGGTGCGATGGTTGTCGATCAGTTTAGCTTCGGACCCCGTAGGGTGTATGCCATCTTCCGTTTGGTGGCACATGGGGATTCCTGGGGTGTAGATGGCGTGAATGTGGTGCCTTATGTCGCTGTGAGTGTTTTCTGCGCAACGAACTTCAGGTCGAGGCTTATTGACTTTCCTGTTTCGGCGGAATATTGGAATCATGTGCCAAAACGCTCTTAGAATGCTGCTTCCCCTCCGGCGCATCCACGGTTGACACTCTTTTCCGAGGGAGCGACCATTGCAGTATTTTTTGGTGAAGTTGTGATCTTCTGCGCTCGTGGTATGTGCTAGTAGCCCCTCCATTCGACGATCCTGTATCTCACTGCATCCCCACTCCAGATACCCCATACCACGACCGTCTTGTTCTTAAGTCTCCAAACAGCCGGTTCCTCGCACTTTCCACACTCCCTCCGGTCATTACTCTCGACCATGCAGACCCGGACGGTGGCATGGACACTGACGGCGAAGATAGCACAATCGAAGCAGAGCTCTTGATAGTAATAGCTGAGTCAATGCTAAGAGTCTCGTTAAATTTAGGGAGGGTGCAAGCATTCAAGGCGGAGTGAGTAATGCCCATTTTCTTTTCTAATTTTCATGCGTGCGCTCCCGTAATGCTGACATATTGTGGAACAGGTCTCTCCCAAATCTGCTCAGAGCAACGTTAAAACAAGCCATCTTATACTCGCCAGTCGCCGGCAATCCTCTGCAGTTCATCCTTCCGCCTTCTCCGGTACTGGATGGGGAAGCGCTTATGCGTGCGGCCGAAGGGATCAGTACTGCGGTAGTGACTAGCGGTCAGCTGTAGCTTCTCGCAGGCTGTTCAGGGTTGGTTGACTGTCCTACGCATTCAGATGCCGAGATTGTCCGGCCGAACCACGATTTGACGTACCAACTCACCGCGCGGAAAGAGCGGCTGAGCTGGCTCATCAGATTTATCAATGATAATGGTGCCTTGGGAAAGGTTAGCGCGACGTCATTTGCTCTCTTGATCACGTTGCTCCCGCTCAGAACATGCACTTTCGTCACCGCATAGGTGGAAATGCATGAGATGTGGTTTGGAGAATGCCTGTGCTGATTCCTACACACCTCTAGATGTCCCAACGAAGTCGTCAATACTTAGCGACTGACGCTGAAAAGCTCTACGCGTGTCACCAACTCTGGATCAGACTGAACGAACGCATTGAGTGGGTCAACTTTTCAAGTTACTCGTAGCGTGGCATTATTTCTGAGATCGACATGATTCAGTGCTGGCGCACTTCATTCCCTAATCACCGACACCATCCATGCATTCACTGCTCATAGTTTGTCTTCTTCAACGCCTCCCTCTGATCCTACGTCGCCATCGACAATCAAGCCAACCCCAGCGCAAGATATCACTCGAGACTTCTTTAAGTATCATGTGTCCGACATCGGAAAACTATTAGTGTTCATGGTGAACTACTTCCGTCAGTTGGAAGGGAGTGGGCTCGGGGGTGCTAGGGCACTGAAGGAGCTTGGCGGGGCTGTCGTGGTCGGTCGTCTTCACCTTTATGACCACTCGGATTGTGAATTTAATTTACTCAGGCAACACTTCAAGCTGCACTCTCATATCGCGCATATAACCTTGGCGTATACGGTGTCGAGCTTCCAATGATCAAACCGTGGACAAGTAGACCCACGGTTATAGATGCAATACTGGACCTTGTTGATTCCGCGACCAAGATAGCTAGGGACAACGGGAGTAGCAATGCCTCAAAGGACGTGGCGGATATGCTACCTGAACTGGCCACATTGTTGTTTGCATGTGTACAAGAGAGGCTGGATTGGCTTGCAAGGCAAGTTCTTTTCATATTTTATATACCTTCGTTGATGAATCTTCTGTTGGTATTCAGCCCAATGGCAGTCGACGATCCAAATTTGCAGAGAGAGAAAAAAGAACTAGAAGATAAGTTTTCGCAACTTAGACCTGAGGTCCTTGAGACACTGCGTGCGTTGCTTCCTGGAAAGTACTTGTCCTCCTTAACGGAATCCTTTAGGCATCACGTCACACCTTCAGCAAGCTCTTGCCCTCGCGACGACGTACACTGATTTTCCCTCGCTTGCCTCGCTCCTCCTTCGCCCAACGCCATATCCCCCTGCCTCAAATCCTCAAGAACCGCTGATCAAAAACTACCTTGCCAGATACGGTGATGCGTTTGGCAGTGAAGTCGTGCGATGGTGTATTGAACAAGGGGAGGCTCGTGTCGTCTTTGCGGAGGAAAGCGTATGGAGCCCCATTATGGACAAGTTGTTCACGAACGACGGGAAAGGCAAGGGAAAAGAGGGTGAAGAGCAGGCATTGAGCTCCGGGTACAATACCATCGCCTGGGTCAACGACATGGGGAGAGGTAGATTCGGAGACGCGAGCAGGAAGCTACTGGGAGAGGCAAGAGGAGCAAGTGACATTGGTGTAAAACATGTACGTATCTGGGGGTGTTCCATTTTCCGATGTATCTCACGCGACACTCCTTAGTTTATGCTTTCCCTTGGAAAGCTCTCTCAGCTTGCAAATCTACAAGAAAGTGGAACATCAGACGAGAAAATGTTTGATGGTATGGTCTAACTTATATTTGTTTTTAATTTTTGATGACCTCGGGGTAGCTTTTCATGATGGCTTGGATTTTATTGCTGTGCAAGAAAAGCTTTTTTCAGAATTTCAAGACGTAGTGAACACCCTTCGGGGAAAGCAAAAGAACAGCTTGGATGCACAAGTAGACGCCGTTCTATCTGCCAAGGCAAAACAGCTCCAGGAGAGCGAGTGGAGGGGTCTTATTATGGTGCGTATTTGAACCTAATGTGACAGGCGGTGTTCGGTTGAGTGATTGGTCTTGACAGGTATTAAAAAGTCATGTTAGGGACATCCTGCAGGGAAAGGTGTTGAACGTGGAAGACGTGGTAGATGTTCTGACGCTGAAAGATAATGCGAATAGCATAGATGACTTTGCGACAGCGTTGCACCTACTTGCGAGGGCTGAGGTGATGATATTTCTCTCTACTCTTTAGCACGACGCTGAATCTAACATTCAGGACACACCGGACGCTCGGCGACTATCGTCTTTCAGGAGGGCTTGGTGTCGTGTGTACTACCATGATGAGTATGTCCGCTACTTTCTTTTTCCTCGTGTTTATACATACCGACGATGCCACTTTAAAGTTGGGATGCCATTCGCCAAACTGCCAACGTTACCGATGTTCAACTCAAAGCTCGTTTCTGCGCAACCGCATTGTACCACACTCTTACTTTGATTCTACCAACAATCGCGGCGAATGAAGTAGTGCTGGAGGGCTTCGATTGTGATCCTTCGCAGTGTCTACCCGTACCTCTCATGCCGGAGACATCATCACGGTTTCCTGGTATGCCGGTCGAGGTGGTTGGCGAGCTGGCAAGAGATTTCAGGGCTGAGAGCTCAGTGGTGGAGAAAATGAGGTTAGAGGATGTTTACTTCAGAGTAAGGGAGTTGGCACTAGAAGAGCTTGGATATGAAATGCGGTAGACGTTGACTACTGCTTTAAAAGTGTCATGATCTATGGTGTAGCGATGCTTTTCGCACAACCTGACACGTCCCCCCCTGATGTATCATTACAGGATGCGCTGTTTGAAGCGCTGGAACTCTACACGGGCGGCGAGGAAGATGTTGCCCCAATTGCGCTTTCGCCACTCGGTGGAGTATTCATCTTGTCTCGCTTTTTCCTGCATCACCCACTTTTTGTAAAAGCTGGAGAGGGCACTTTCACGCATTTCGGGAGAGGCAGATTCAGGAAGACATGTCAGAATAGAGTGTTTGGCTAGCTCGAATCGTGTGTTGCTCTGATGGTAAGTCGTGAGTCCCCGCGGATGATGGATCGGAACGGAATGCTATACGTCTGTCCAGTAGTTGTGATTGAATGCATCAAGCCGTTCGCGAGCAAGCTTGTACTGCAGCTCCAGGGTATGGTTGTGAGGAACGTCCGTGAACTCGTTGAGAGAGTAGGGGTGGTTAACATAAGACACCGTGTTGGGTGTGTCAGTGTAGATGATGGGACGGAGGTTCGAGATGGGGTCGTTGGGTCCGACTAGGTGTCGTGTGGCAGCGGAACGGTGGAGCAAGCGAGCGACACGGCTGCTCATCGTCGTCCGGGTTGGAAGCGTCGTGTTCGGAACAAACTCAAACTTGCTTGCTGATGACAACACGGGCCGCTCGATTGCGTACTCCTGCCCGGCCGGGTTGTAACAAATCGAATAAATATCTGGTGACTTTTTTCCCCTCACACGCGGTCTCCAAGTTTCAAGCGTTGCTCCCCACTCGTTCGCCGATAATACTTCAGCCAATGCGATCCCTCTTGTCTTTTGCTCTGCATGCACTTGCCACTATTATCTTGGCATGGGGATGGTTCAGTCTCCCCAACTCCACCTGGGTGCAGAACCTAAAAGGCGGCTATTTGCTGTTTCTTACCAACCAAGGGTAACTTCCCCACTCGTTCTTCCGGGATTACCACCGACACTATTCTCAGGCTGGCCGTCGCATGGCTATACATGGTTGTTAGCCTTCTCTACGATGTATTCCCATCCATAAAAAGTGAGTTTTGCTGAGGCTTGATGGGTGCATCATGCATGGGACTGACAAGCGATATAGTTGTTCCCCGTGTCAAGAGAGCACTCCTGGTCGTATCGATGCCGGTAAGGAGATCTCCGCACACTCGCAGATGCAAACCAGGCTGATGGCACTCCAAAGTTGGCATGTGTAATCTCCATCATCTACTGGTCCCTCATTTTGTTTCGGCCTCACCTCATCAAGCAGCGAGAGTTAATTCGTATCCCTATCACAACCGATCTGGCCTTGCATGCATTGCCTTTATTCTCGATCCTGCTCGACTTCTTCTGCTTTGAATCCAAGCTCTCAAAAGCGCAGGTCCGGAGGGTCGCACCGCTATCCATCGTCGCTTTCTCCACCTGGTACGCTTGCTTTATAGAATATTGTGCCACGTTCAACAAGATCTGTGAGTTTCCTCGCTTTCCACAGCTCGGTTTCCGAGGGTTCTCACGTCTTGATTTTATCCGTGGGCTCCTTTGTAGTCCCATACCCGTTTTTATCGTATAACCCTTTTCCGATTCGCGTCGTGATATACATCACCGCTGCTGGGATTGCCCTAGGCTGTATCAGGACACTCAACGCATTGCATTCTTGAACGTTTGAAACACGTTCTTCTCTACCTACAGGGTGTATTTCGGAACTGTACAGCAAATCTATTTATTTCTAACTGCGCGCACACATGTCGGACGGACAACGAGGATATGATATATTTGCATTATGCCTCTCGTTCCGCTGCCGGTTGCTCCACCGAATATTCCCGATGAGTCAGCATGGATTGCATCAGTATCAACAACGAACAGCCAAAAAGGGCGACGGTCTAATATAGGTCCGTGTGAGTACCTCACGTTTTGAATGAATCATACGAGCCCGCACCCCACTGAAAAGCGACGGCTGCCACCACTTGTATTGAAAGGTAAGCAGTGCACCTGAAATAGGACCACCTATGAACGCGCCAAGTAAGCGTATGATCGCACGAGTGAATCACAACGGGGGAACCGACCAAGAAGACCACCGATCCCAGCGACGGTCATCCCGATTCCCATGCGAGCACTTCATTCATGCAGACGTATAAGCACATATTCCCCGATGACACCATGTGTAGAACAACGAACCCGAGTTCAGAAAAGTCACTGGTGAGCAGGGTCATGAGAGGCGCCAATAATGCGATGTCTGCCAAATCAAACTCCGTTCAGCCCCGTCCATGTCGTCAGAGGGGAAAACTAACAAACGCCAGCGGAATAACCGTAAATCGTGCCAATTATGACGACCGTCGGAATGTTACTCAGACCAATCATACAGAATATGAGGATCCCACACGTCGCAGTTGATATAATCACTAGTTTGGGCAAGCCAACACGCGGTGCGATAAACCCCGCGGACAGTCGACCGATCAGGCCCGTCCCATTCAGAATTACCAGCTAAAAGGGAAAGAGCACAGTCAGTGATACAAGATTCGAACGGAGATAACAAATCGCCCACTGAATAAAACGAGAAGGTTTCTGAATTTCCATGCTGGATAGAATCTAGTTCCCAGTAAAATAATGGAAAGTAGAATCCCATTTGGAAGAACATGATTCTCCCAGACCGGAAGGGTCACTCGACGGCAAATATGATACATGGAGAAACACCTACCCAACGTTCATAATAAAAAACGGGACATCATGGATAATGCCTCTTCCGACGGACAGGTAACTTGTTGGATGTACAGAGGGACCGAGTCGCGTCCGGATAAGAAGACAAGCAAGGAGAAGCAGGAGGGTGATAAAGGCGGCACTTATGCGCACGCCGTTAGCAAAACCTACGCCGCGGTTGAATAGGTAATTTAGCATAATGGGATGAACAATTGCCCCGACGGAAGAACCAGCAGCCACGAGGCTCATTCCAAGTGTACGTCGTTGGCGAAAATAGTGAGATACCACTGCTAGAACTGGAACATACACCATTCCTTGGCCTAACCCAAGGCCAATTCCTTGTGCAAGCAGGACCTGTCGTTCGAGCCGGTTGAATGGCTGCCGGGTCATATAAAGGGAGCAGAACAACGGACCTGATAATATTGACCTGGTCGAGCAAGGGAGAGCATGAAAAGGGCGAATGACTGCAACATTGATCCCCCGATCAATAGGTGGTAGCTTGATGAAATCAGCATAGAGCATGAGACGTCGGCGAAGGCATACAAGTAACCTCGATCATAGAGTATACCCGAGACAAGGCCGAAAGAGTTCAGCATGAACGCATTAGTACTTCCTATCCAGCTACAAACGATTTTTCAAGACCTATACACCTACTCTTCTCTGAGAACCTACGATATCGTGGAGGCTGACTCGTTTGTTAGATAATCCAGGGTGTAAAATTCTGCGGCGGTAAAGAACAGACCAAAGAGAAATAGATATAAAGGTCTCACCTTGGTAGACGCCAAACGACGACATGTATCTTTTTTCTGTGAGTATGTGTACCCACCGTTGAAGGGTAAACGGGCCATGGAGCCTACTCACCCAAGAGTACAGAACATTACGAGAGCCCTAAGTTCAAAATCAGTGGTGGTGTCGCCTACAGACCACAAATAATCGAGAGGTCTAACCCGCCAAAGACTGTACACCACGCTGCACCGCCACCTTCCGGGAACTGACCATGGTCAATATGACCTTTTTCCTTCGCGTTTAGAGTGGTACATAGCGGGGCTACTGCGAGAGTCTGAGTCGGCGGTACGTTCGAGGACATCCGATAAGCTGAGACAATGTGACCATAGTAGCCCTCAAGTATTTCTATCTGCCGTGGAAGGCGTTGCATGATGGATGGGAATGGATCATAATTGTGTTCCCGATCTGTTTCTTCAATCACCCTCACGATTGTATCGATTACGACTTCGTTGCTGGTAGTATAAATTTGTCTGCCTCGGCGGCCGGAAAACTTACAGTAGAAGCAAGGCCTTGACTTCGCGGTGTCCGG
>JBBPKO010000187.1:33412-44268 GCA_038089295.1 Xerocomus amazonicus
ACTGGACAATGCTTTCCCCCTCTGCATGACCAGTATATTGCAGTATATGTTTTGATGACCAGATGGATTCTGAATGTTGTATTCCTAAGCCAGATGTAAATTGCCTGACTTGGCAATAGGAGACTGGAATTGTGGGTTCTGAATATAGCGATACAACATTAAGTTCTCATGCTAGATCTTACAATGTCTGTAGAGGCTGGAAAGCAGTCCTGATGACCATGTGAGGAACATATGCTGCAATATACTGGTCATGCAGTGAGGGGGAAGCATGATTCAGTATAGTGCTAATTATGTGTACTGAGCCCCCCTCAACCATGTACATGCATCAAAGCTATAGTTTATGTACTGGTAGTCATTGTTTCAAGTGCCAGTAAATGACTGTACAATATCGCAACTTTTTCCTCCAGTATCACATCTCCTGTTGCAAGTCGTGTTTCTTAATCGTATGTTCACGTCGTACCCGTGTAAACTCCATCAGCGTCAACCAAAAACACCCAACTAGGGAGACAAGTTGCCAAAGCGTGTTAACGCGTGCTCTGGAATACATCCACTCCATTGAAAAGCGCCGGTTGCTACCACTTGTATTGCGAGATAAGGTAGCGACGGGTCCACCTGGGCACAAGCAAAATAGTCGTTCAATTGGCTAGTTATACACACAAAAGGACACAATACTGCTGCTTTTGATTGCAGCGCGCAACTTTTTTTTGATTCTTTCCTCCAGTATCACACCTCCTGTTCCGTGTCCTGTTTCTCAGTCGCACGTTCACGTCGTACCCGTGTAAACTCCATCAGGGTCAACAAAAAACACCCAACGAGGGAGACAAGCTGTCAAAACGTGTTAACGCGTCCTCTGGAATACATCCACCGGAACATACTCCGTTGAAAAGCGCCGGTTGCCACCACTTGTATTGCGAGGTGAGCAGCGCACCTGAGACGGGTCCACCTGTGTGCATGTAAGCGGTCATGTGAGGTGACGATGGTCAGTGATTGATCGTACTGGTGAGAGCACCGAGTCCGGCGACAGTTATCCCAAGTCCCATCCGCGCACTAGTCGTTGATGCACGATGGATAAGCAGTTGTAACAACATGCGAAACAACGCACCCAAGCTCGGAGACGTCACTGGTGAGGAAGGCTATGAGAGGCGCTAATAATGCAATGTCTGCCGGATCGACCTCTGAATTCAGCCCCGTTGTCTAACTTTGTAGAAAAGGGAAACACTGACAGATGCCAGCAAAGTAGCCATAAATCGTGCTGATTATGACGACTGTTGGAATGCCGCTTAACCCAATCATGCCGAGTATGAGGATTCCGCACGTGGCCGTAGATACGATCATTAGATTGGGCACGCCGACACGAGGTTCGATGAATCCTGCGGACAATCGGCCTATCAAGCTCGCTCCATTTAAAAGTACCAGCTAAACGGTAAAGAATCCGTCAGTACTACAAGACTCAAACTGAAACAATAAACCACTTACAGAATAGAACGAGAATGTTTCCGAATTTCCATGTAGAATGGAATCTAATTGGAGGTAAAACACCGGAAAGTAGAACCCAATTTGGAAGAACAGGAATCTATCGCATCAAATAGATGGTTCGTCGACGATTGGCATGGTAGATCTCCAAACGCTTACCCAACACTCATGATACAAAACGGGACGTCACGAATAATGCCTCTTGCAACAGATATATAGCTTGTCGGATATTGAGGGGGATCCAACCGTGTACGGATCAGGAGACAGGAAATGAGAAGGAGGACGGTGACGAGAGCGGCGCTTATTCGCACGCCGTTAGCAAAACCTACACCCCGGTTGAACAGGTAGTTCAGCATAATGGGGTGTATCACTGCCCCGAGGGAGGAGCCACAGGCAACCAGAGTCATGGCAAGTGTACGGCGCCTGTGGAAATAGTGAGATACCACCGCGATGGTCGGGACGTACACCATCCCTTGTGCTAAACCGAGGGCAACACCTTGGGCAAGAAATATCTGTTGTTTCGAGTCGGTTGAATAGTTGACATAATACGGAGACGACAGAACAACGTACCTGATAATATTGACCGGGCTTGGCGAGAGAGAGCACGAAGAGGGAGATTGACTGCAACAATGATCCTCCGATCAGCAAGTGATAACTTGGTAAAATTAGCATGGACATTGGATGCCATTCGAAGAAACGTACAAGAAGCCCCGATCGTAGAGCATGCCTGCCAGCGGACCGATGGCACATATCGTAAATGCATTGACGCTTCCAATCCAACTATCAAGCACGTTTCTAGTACTGTACCACACTCGAAGTGTTAGTCTCACGATATGGCAGACGTCGATTCGTCCGTAAGATAATTTAGAGTGTAAAGCTCTGCCGGGGTAAGAGCAGCATCGAAAATTATTCTGAAAGGGGGCTTACCTTGATAAACGCCGAACGATGCGTTGTACCTTGTTTGAGTGAGTATGTATATCTCTCATCGGGCAGTAAACCGCCAGGATCGCTCACCCGAAGCAGCAGAATTGGACAAGCATCCTGGTAACCTATTATCAATGGCTTGCAGTCAGGTTCAAATCGAGAGTCCTTACCCACCAACAACCGCACGCCATGCTGCAGTGCCGCCTTCTGGGAATTGATCGAGGTCATTGTGATCCTTGTCCGGATCTTTATTTCCATCTGAAGTAACGTAGGGTGGAACTTCTGCCACTGTCTGAATGGAGCTTGTATCTGAGGACATCTAGTACAGTGATAGTTGGTGGTGCAATTCTGAGGGGCTACTTATTATCCGCGGAGGAAAGTATGGACCCTGCAGGGAATCCACGGCAAGGGTTCAAAAAGGGACTCATAAGACGTCAGATCGCAAAAAGGATGAACCTCAGCTCAGCTTGCTAGGGTGTGTCTTTGCGTCGCTGACGGAGATGAATATCGGGGGGTGTCACTTGTCGTTTTCCCCATATGTATATTTCCTACCGTCACGATTGGCGTATTTATTAGCCAGGTACGAGGTTTCACTGGTTGATAGGTGCCCGATTTAAACTGCCGAAGATGGTCTTGCTTACAGGGCAAGATCTGTCCAAACCGCATAGTATGAGATGGTGTTCGCCATAACTTGGCAATGACCTAAACGAAGTGTCACATCGTCAAGAACACCTGACCACATACAGCTGGGAAAGTGGTAGATAAACGGTCAGGGCGGCTTGCGCTCGTTACGAAGCTTGCCAGCCAATTTTTATGTTGCCGGAAGAGAGAAACCATAACCAATCTAGGCTTGTAGCTATCGGCGATGACGCAAATAGTCCCATGTTAGGTCAATCCAGGGGGGTTGCATTTACACGCCACAGTAGCGGACATAGAAGACCATATTGAGTTGAGCGTATGAACAAAGAAAACCCGGTCGTTACATATTCCCTCAGCCGAACGCGGAGGGATCATTACATCTTAGTTGTTTGTACGATGAAGAGTTTACAAAGCCCTTGAAATGCCTATTTGTAAATTCTTCCTGTGCCTTAGCTGGCAACTAATCGCGATAAGGCTAGATACGCACATGGTTCTGTACTTGAGGGTATACGTTTGGGCTCTGAAACGGTGCGAAGGTCAAGGTCACCCTCCCGGCGCGTGGAAACGAGGGTTAGTGTGCGATCGAACCCGTGATTAGACTGCCAGCTCACTCGCTTGAGTCTTAGCTCCAAAAGGAAAGACAAGCACGTACAAGATCTCTCCATGTCTCCTCTTCATCATTTTCGGTTTGCAACTGGTATATCTGCATGAATCCCTTGAGACTGGAGAATAAACACAATAAATTCTATTGTACGACTTCATGCGTGATGGGTGAAAAGGACGTACGTCAGACCACCATCATCGGTCACATCGAGAAACTCGACAAGCTCGTCTTTGGTCTCTTGTGAGAACGGTGCACCATTCGTGTCACGTGCCCAAGCATCCAGGCCGTCCCTGGTGAGATATGCATCTTCTGGGGGAGCGAGGAGCGAAAGCGCACTTGCTTTGCGCGACACTGGGAGCGGGGTGCAATATTTCATAAAGATGTGCTTCAGACATGCTTCCAGCTGGGACGACGCAAGCTGCGCGTTAAATACAGTGTTCTTAAGCGCGGGCTTAACGCTGACCTTTTGTGACATTGCGCCATCGTCGTCGAGGAGCTGGGCATCCGGCTGGGTGTTTCGTCTACCTTGACGGGAGGATGGTTCTGGCGTCCCCGGGCGGGGAGACTGAACGCGCGAGTCGAGGTCATTAATGAAGGACATCGTCGACGAGAACGGTACGGTCAGCTCCGACCAGATTTCCTCGCGCGCGTCGTGTCGAGAACGATGAGCAAAGGGTCTGACGGTCACGTGCTCCTTCCATATCACGCGCTCTCTTACCCGGGGGGGCGAGCAGCCACCTGTGGATTCGTCCGCCATGGCCGCCAACGCACGGTCGGGGCCTCTGTCTATCGAGACATTACTGCAAAAACAAAAGGTGGAAAGGGATGCTGCGGCCAAGGTGTGCTGATGCCAATCCCTCTAGTTCTGTGGTTTAATTTGGCTTTAGCCCAAGTTTCTTACCAAGGAGGAGCGTGCTAGGATCGCAATTGCGAAACGAGCTGCTGAACTCGAAGAACAACGGGGACGTGAAGAAAAAGCGAAACAGGATAGGGTTACACTTGAGCGTGAGGCAGAAGCGGTACGTCAACGGGAGAGAGAACGCACAGCACGAAGTGGCGGCCTGACTCGTCGTAAGCTCACATCCGCCATCAGCATTGCACAGTAATGATTGTTCTGGTACAGAAGACGATAGGGAGAGGTACGGTCACCCAGAAAAGGACAGTCGCCACACAAGACGCGATGGGAGAGGAAGGAACAATCAGCAGGACGACCGTCGTGCTGGGCAGACGGCTCAACCGCCTCGGACTGGTTTTGCAAATGTGCCAACTGGACCACGTGCAGATCGTATCAAGCTTTCTAGTGGCCCGTCATCGAGCGCTACCCCTACGCCTGCGTCATCGACGCCCTCAGGCAATGGCACGCTTCCTGAATCTAGTACGCCGCATGTTCCACCCATGACAGAAAACGAGCTCTCTGCATTGCGGGATCGATATCTCGGAGTAACAAACAAGAAGCGTAAAATACGGAAGATGAATGACAGAAAGTTTGTTTTTGACTGGGCAGAAGAAGAAGATACGTTTTCTTCCGATTCACCCATTGCTGCTGGGGCCAATAGGCAGGGTGCACAAGTAATGTTTGGTCGTGGGCGAGTAGGCGGGATAGATGATGGTGGGACAGCATACAGTGGCGTTGGCACTGAGGGGAATCTCGCAGATGCCATGGAGAGGAGAAAGGCAGCAAAGAGTGGTGTTGATGAGCGGCATTGGTCAGAAAAACCGCTTCTGGAGATGAAAGAGCGAGATTGGCGGATATTCAGGGAGGATTTCAACATCGCAGCACGAGGTGAACATCTGTCTCGCGGCGTTCGCTTTCAAAGAGGCTGACTTTCTTGGTCTGTAGGCGGTTCTATTCCTCATCCATTGCGTTCATGGGCAGAATCTACAATCCCACAACCTATTCTGGGTGTCATCGAAAAGATCGGATACAAAGAACCCTCGCCCATTCAACGACAGGCTATCCCGATCGGTTTGCAGAACCGAGATATCATTGGCATTGCCGAGACGGGTGTGTACCGCTACTGGTTTTTTCAAACTACTTTGCTGAAGATGGTCTAGGGTCTGGGAAGACGGCAGCGTTTGTCATCCCTATGCTCACATTCATCTCGAATTTGCCCCCTTTCACGGACGAAAATCGTCACCTTGGACCTTATGCGTTGATCATGGCACCAACTCGTGAATTGGCGCAACAAATTGAAACAGAGGCACGGAAGTTTGCTGGTCCGTTAGGGTTCACTTGCGTGTCTATAGTTGGTGGTGTATGTTGTCTGTTTCTTTGTCAGATTTCTTGTCTCACAAGGACGGTTGTAGCGCGCAGTGGAAGAGCAACAGTTCAACCTCCGAGAAGGTGCGGAGATTATTATTGCTACACCAGGCCGCCTGAAAGACGTCATTGAGCGGCATGTGATCGTGCTCTCTCAGTGCCGGTACATTGTCATGGACGAAGCTGATCGAATGGTTCATCTCGGGTTTGAGGCGGATCTGCTCTTCATACTCGACAAGCTTCCCGCTGAATTGATGGAGGGTGAGCCAGAGGGATTCGCCATGCGAGGAGATGGCATGGATGTTGATGGGGAGGAAAGTGCTGCTATGATAGCCAAAGGTCGAACGAGAGTGACGACGCTGTTTTCCGCGACGATGCCTCCGGCGGTGGAACGCCTGGCGAGGAAGTATTTAAAGAGACCTGCGACGATTACGATCGGTGAGGCTGGACGAGCTGTTGATACGGTGGAGCAGCGTGTTGAATTCGTGACTGGGGAAGAGAAGAAAAAGTACGTGAATGTGATGGAAAGCTCGGGAGAAGAGCTGACGGTTTATGCAGGCAACGTATGCTGGAGATCCTCAACGGCGGCATGTTTGCTTCTCCGATCATTGTGTTTGTGAACCAGAAGAAGACGGCGGACATGGTCGCCAAGGATCTATCGCGGGCTGGGGTAGGTCTTCTTGTAAGAAATGATCGGAAGTTGTTGACAGGGGTGGCTTGAACAGTGGTCGGCGTCTACGCTGCACTCTGGAAAGACACAGGAACAGCGCGAGGCGTCTCTGCAGTCCCTGCGGTCTGGAGAGGCAGATATACTGGTTGCGACTGACCTGGCTGGACGTGGTATTGACGTACAAGATGTCAGTCTGGTGATCAACTACCAAATGGCGGGCACGATCGAGGCGTATGTGCACCGTATCGGTGAGTATTAAGGGGGAGTGTGAGAGAGAAGAAGGCTGACGTTGTCGGGACTCAGGACGAACTGGACGAGCAGGGAAGCAGGGTACTGCGATCACGTTTTTGACGAACGATGATGATGAAGTGATGTACGTGGTTGTACCTCATACTGCGTACGTGTGTGCTGACTATGTATGGTACAGGTATGATCTTAAACAAGGTAAGGAGACACTTTTATGTTTACATGAAATGGTGCCACAGGCGGGTGGCGGTGTTGCCCGGTTGGGGAGTGCATGCCGTGATGGTGCCCCGGATCAGGACGCATTCCCCGCACATGGGTCATGACTGACGAACGCCTAATAACAGAAATATCGAAATCGCCGGTGTCTAAAGTTCCAGCTGAGCTTGCTAAGCATGAGGCAGCCCAGCACCGGGTGTCGAAGGAGATGAAGCGGAAACGGGACGCGGAGGATGTCGGGTGAATGTGGATCGTGCGCGGTGGGATTGGACTGTGTCTATTTTGTACCGGGTGTGATCACGTTTGAGTCAGCCCGTTTTTGGTCGGCCGAGTGAAAGCGTGATGACGCATTTTCGGTCCGATAACCCGATATGGAAAGTGCACTGCACTGGTTTCTGAGTAACCCCCGGATTTAGCTTGTACTTGGTCGTCTCGTCCACGACGATGCTCTCCGCCCATCCAATGCACCCCATCGACGACCATCCGCAACGGACTCGCTTCCGTCGTCGCATCTCCTTCCATTCCCCGAACAGACTCAGCCCTCTTCACGACCTCAAGCGTTTCTTAAACCACAACATTCCTCACAACCCCCCCTCCTCAGACTCTTCGCCCTCCTCCACCACACCACACACTCCACCAGACCCCCATCTCCCACCACAGCACCAGCGCAGAGGTCTCGACTTCGACACCTCCTCCGTCATCAACGTCGTCCCCGCACTCGTCCCAAAGGACAAGGACGTCCAACACCACCCCTTCTCTGCCTTTATCAGCAAAGCGTTCCACCACAGAGACACTCCAAAGCGTCTCTCCCCAAAAACACCCTCCCCCCCACCAACCGTCTCAGCCAAACGTCCTTCTCCCTCTCCCCCCTCCACCCCAGATCCATCTGCTACTACCTACTCTCACCCCGTGCCCTCCCTCTCTTCTGCCACAAACGCCCATCTCTCAAAAAAGTATGGCAAGTGGGGCCGCGTCCTCGGTTCAGGCGCAGGCGGCACCGTTCGTCTCATTCGTGGTCGTGCAAAGTCTGGCGGCATAGTATATGCTGTCAAGGAGTTCCGCCCTCGTCGCACAGGCGAAACTGAACGCGAATACGAAAAGAAAGTACGCGCAGAGTTCTGTGTCGGTGCCTGTCTCAAACATGTCAACGTGATCGAGACCGTCGACATCGTCTGCGACCACGGCCACTATTACGAGGTGTGTCCCCTTCCGATATCCAACTCTCCCCCATTTAGCGTCATCAGGTCATGGAGTATGCTCCATACGACCTCTTCTCCGTCGTTATGTCCGCAAAGATGCTCCGTCCAGAGATCTTTTGTGTCTTTCGTCAGATATGCGACGGAGTAGCCTATCTCCATTCTCTCGGTCTCGCCCACCGCGATCTCAAGCTCGACAACTGCGTCCTCACCCGTGGCGATGTCGTCAAACTCATCGACTTTGGCACCGCAGTCGTCTTTGCTTACCCTGGCTCCGATATGGGTGGCTCCGTTCCCAACACTTCTGGCACCGCTCCACCATCCCACACGCCTATCATGCGATACATGAGTGCACAGCCAGATGCTCCTGCACCACATATCCATGCACGCCTCGTCAAGGCTTCTGGAATCGTCGGCAGTGACCCATATCTTGCCCCCGAGGTCCTCTCAGGTGGATGCTACGATCCCCGCAAGACCGACGTGTGGAGTGTCGGCATCATCTTTGTAAGTCCCCCTTCATTACCTCTCCGGTGGCTGCGCTCTGTTACCGGGGTGGAACGTGTCCGCTTCACTATTGCCGGGCAAATGCAGTCCCTATCCTGTGATGACGGCAGCATCGGCCCTCGGGCCTGCGTTCATTTCGGCTCGTTTCTGTAGAACATTCTGCTCACCGGCGAGCTTCGACAGGTTTGTATGGTCCTGCGGCGTTTCCCCTGGGCGGTTCCCGATCGTGACAGAGATGCTTCTTTCCGTGCTTTTCTCGAAGCAGAGGGTGAAAGCCCTTTTGAGTCGCACAAGTCTCGTTCGCGTCGCTCTGCCACTCGGTCGCGAAAGGGCACGAAGGACAGAAGGGGGCGTGGTGTCCTGAACGCACCTTCCGCACCCAGCCCGTCCTCTCTCCTAGTTGTCCCGTCGGAAAACGGTGCAAATGGCCCCGCCCTGGTTGCAGGCGGTGTGTAACTCACCTGGCTCTCCGTTCATCTACTGAACGTTGTCCATCTAATTCGTTGCAGACCGCGCAAGTGCCCTTCCGCCCGCCTCATTTCTACTGGATGACGCCAAGTCCCTCCTTAGCATGACGAGTAGATTTACCGAAAGTACATACCCTTACCCATCCACCATCACCTCTACCGACTCTCGTTCTCGTTCCGGCTCTGCATCTGGGGTTGAAGATGAGGATCGGCGACGCGAGGACAATAACAGGTCGACCAAGCAAACGTTGATGTGTCCCGGCCATAGCACAAAGGCAGCGACCCATCCTCTTCCGGGACGAAAGTCGCAGATTGACACCGCTATCGGGATCGAAATGGACAAGAGTGTTTTGGAACTTGGACGACCACGCTTATCGACTGAGAGTCTGCCTACCCGTTCCCCATTGCTTGGATATGTACACCAAACTAGCGGCGTGAGCACCAGCGCGCCAACAATCAACACTGAAACTGCACGCGAGGTGGAAGTCGTGGCGAGTTCCTCACCATTCGAAGCGTCGTCACCAAAATCTTCTCCGCAAGAACACTCATCTTCGGCGTTACAACCGAGTCGGCCAGCGCCATCCCCTCCGACGTGCCAGTCTTCTTCATCAAAGACCACACCCCAAAAGGGAGCCACACGTAAGCGCGCCGTCTCGTGTACCTCGCCTAACTCTGTCTTTCGTTTACTTCCTCGTGAAACACGATCTGCGCTACGTCGTATGCTATGCTTTGACCCGAAAGCTCGCACGACGATGGGCCGGCTACTTTGGGGTCGATGTGGAGGAGGCGGTATCATTGCGCTGGAAGAGGGCGAAAAGTGCGGCTGTAGGATGGATCACGGATCCGAGGAAGACGACCTAGACTGTGACGAAGAGGAAGAAGGAGAGAGCCAGGATAGTGACGATGAATACGATGAAGACCTTGCAGATCCATGGATCGAAAGCATTGAAACCTGTACAGGGAAGGAGGATCCTACCCATGTGCATGTCCGTATACCAGGGGATGAGAAGACCAAGAAGAGGCGATTTTTTTGACTTCCCATTGTTAGGAAGAACAAGTAGAATTGGGGAGCCAATCTCGGGAGCCTCACGTCGTCCTCACGAATCGATGAGCAAGGTCCTAGACATTAACGTTGATCAATCAAATCCCCCATGGTGCGGCGCAGCGCTTATTGTGACGCTGCCTCACCACGTCTGTTTCCTGTACCTGTTCTCGGCAACCCTTGGCTATGGGTCGTGCCCGCCACGAACCCCATGGCTTTTGCATCTTTACTCTGCCACCTCTTTTGTTTTTCCGTCACTTTCCTTTCATCTTTCTTGATTTCCTTTCCCTTTGTAGATAAACCTCTTATTTCAGGGCTGCATATCTCTCCCATTTTGTACCCTATCCCTCCCATCATCCCATTATTATATTAAAGACCGTCTGTACACGAAGGAGGAAGAAAAGAATAGTAGGAATTGGTATGTGGTTTATACAGTACTTTACATATGCTTGCGTTGCGCCATTCACGTTTTGTCGCCACATCTGTTTGTAAGTACATTGGGACGTTTTATGTTTAGTTGGTTTTTCATATATTACATTCACCATCTAAGCGCGATCGATACGCTTTGCAACTGAAAAACAACCCGACCAAAGGGACACGCTTCGCCACATAGAC
>JBBPKO010000188.1:8490-18931 GCA_038089295.1 Xerocomus amazonicus
GATTGAAGTAGCGTCAAGGGCCGGCGCGCATGTAGTCTTGACAAGTAAGTTTTGTGTGTGGCAGGAACGAAAAGCTGGGCCCTTGTGCAAAATCCTAGCTAGACGGGGACGAGGTGGAGAATTGCGTGTGACGTAAACGTATATCCGATCAATTGGTGATGCGATGGGACCGTACGTTTCACATCGATAAGTGATCGTGCCTTCCAGCTAGAAGACCCAAAACGATCGCGGCAATTGAGTGGCAAGTGTATGTTATTCCGGACAGGAAACTGTATGCGATGATGATTGAATACAGCTGACCACCCGTACTGATCGTGCGGTCGTGCATTCGCCTAGAGAAAAATCAGTGGGGAGACTCATCGTCATATGACACGGTGAGCGAGATCCCGTCAGGAAGTTTGTGATGTCTGGTTCTTGCGAGTGATGACTAGGATCTGCTAGGGGAGCGAGCAAAGCCCAATAACACGCAGGTGTAATCGAACGTCAGCGTAGCCGATTGAGTTGGGATATAATGAGACTTTTCGTCCTGACCGCCACCATTCGGCTACCCCGACGTCCCGTGCTCACCCCTCTTATAATCTTCCTGAAATACTCTGCGCTTCTGGTCATAACAACTGCACATGTTTCTTCCAAGCTGGAAAAAGTCGATTCGGGGAAAGCGAAGTGGTAAGCCTGATGCCAACAAGTTGTCGGTAACGGACCGATGCTTCCTAGAATTCGATCCATGATTGGCAGGGTCGCTCAGCGGGTCTGCGCTGCGTCGATCATGACTATTGTAGAATGAAACAGTTGCATGATGCGAGTGGTGACCGAGATGGGTCTCCTTCTATGGGGAACTACCTCGTACTACTGTGCACATGTCCTCCACCTTGAACCGTCCTGGACCCTGTTGGGTCTGTATTCTACTCGCATCAATGCAGTGCACGGTCGCTTTCAGTGCTCGCCTGACAAATCTCGCGACATCAAGTTCTTTCGTGTCACGACACGCAACTGGTGCAGAAATGGTACACTGAACATGAACCTACAACGAGCTAACACATAGATTCGCATTCAAAGTTAATTACCGGTAACCCTAAGCAATTACGAATCCCATCATGCACTACCTCCTTCCTGACGCGTTCTGCGATCGCCTTCTTCCATCTCTATCTGATCTCCACCCCCACCCCGTGTCTCCACAAACATGATCGTGCTCACAAACGTGCTGCGCCCAGACTTAGACACTAAACTGAACCCCGTGTCGATCCCACTTCCTCGTCTACCTCCGACATAAAGCGCCCGTAAATTCAAGACGAATCGAGTTACCAGCATACATGGAAGTGCTTTTTGGAGCGGGACACCCAGAGGCAGTAGGTCTCATACTGGCAGCACAGCTAATCAAACAGGAAGAGGATATAGCGCTCCCCATCTCACTTTTCGTCGATAACCAAGCAGCCATAAAAGCGGAAGACCTCTTCACCACAAAGCTACCTACTCGACCAATTCAGGTACTCACTGACACGGACGATGTGCAGACAGAACATAAGGCACACGGAAGTGGCAATATGCTGGATAGCAGGGCACGAGGGAATCGAGGGGAACGAGAAAGCAGACGAGGAAGCCAAGGAGGCAGCATCTAACGCAGAATCATCGAGCGGGGTACGCCGCCTACCCACTATCTTACGGACGAACCTTCTTCCACTCAGTATCTCAGCAACACTGCAAAAACTTCGCAGCGCAACAACAGCCCATTGGACCAAGCACTGGTCCTCATCGCCAAGACATTCGACGGCGAACTGCTATCGGGCTCTTTCCTAAAGTTAACCGAACCGCTCTGCCGCAACCAAGCCTCCGCACTCATCTGGCTTCGAACGAAACACTGCCCACTAAACAGCTACTTGCACAAGATACGAAGATCACCCTCTCCTCCGAAATGCGACTATTGCGGCGCCGAACACGGGACAGTAACCCATTATCTCAATCAATACCCCTAGTTCGAAAGAGCAAGGCACCGACTCCGCCAAGAGCTCGGCAGAAAGGCCAACAGCATGAAGTACCTACTCTCGAATGAAAACGGAGTCAAAGCACTACTGACGTATCTCAACGACACAGGACGCTTTAAAGCGTCACTCGGTAACCTCCTTCCCTTGGCGAACTGAATGAACTGGGACGGTAGATCATCAGGTTTCGGGTCTGCCCCGTACAACGGCCTAGGTTCCCAGCAGATAGTATCCGCTTTGGAGTCGTGGTGTGACACAGTCCAAAGGCGGTGATAGTCCATGAAATACGACAGCCCATCGTCGAACGGTCTATGACCATGACGAACACCTCAAGTCTGACACTATACCAGCTAGTTCCGACCGATACCCACACTTCGAGCCCGACACACTCAAACGACACCTCCGCCCTCGTCTTGTTGCACAACCCATTGGATGGTTGGCCCGGCTGTGATGGCGCACACAACGGCAGATTTCCAAACGTCGGGCAAGGCGCCAAGGAATCGTCCAAGAGGGATGCGTCGACGTAGAGCACATAATGCCCGTATCGCGCCCCCATTGAGCGTTCGGAACACAAAGAGACAGGGGACATACCCCCCACCAAAGGAGGGTAAGGACGGCTCACAGGGTGCCACGTAGGTGTTCTGGCCCATCCAGGTACACAACTCTTCCTGGTTCTGCTGTTCCCCGGCTGCGACGAGGTCATGCCACCACAGAAACTGGGCCGACACGTGAGCACATGACTGGCAGGCACCCGCGTGAGTAAAGGATCCATGGATGACTCGCCGGATCCATAGTAGCTCCCTTTTTCGCGCTTCACGCCTTCGCTGAGCCAGATACCAAATATGCCGTCGTAAGCGTCTTGGATGACTAGCAAGCCACCCTTGGAGCTGGTTCGGATGTGCACCGGTGAGTATTCCGAGGTTCATATCACGCATGGAGCATGTGAGATCCCGTGTTGGTTGAGCGAATACAACAGCGTCCAATGCCGCGAGAGTTTTACCAACGGAAGTAAATGCGGTCGAATCTGTCGGTTGCTGACCGTCAGACAATCAAAAACCGGGAGTAGCTGTTGTGGCCGGATGAATGCGTCGTGGGTCCGGGTGTCATCGAGCAGGCGCAGGCGGGCGTCAACTCATTCAGAAAAAAGTGACTTGTATTTACGCATGTTTGCAAGCCGAAGGGCGATTAGATTAGGGTGACAGTCGGACTTTGAACCTGCTTCTCACGGTGGACATCGTTCTCGCCACTTGCTTGCTTGTTCTTCCCTATTCTACGCTACACTCATGTCTGACCACAACATGTCTATACCACCACTTACTTTGTTCTGTATTGCTGTGGACAACATCATGAATACGCACGGCGGCATTTTCAAGTTGAAAAATGTCAATCCTGACGACGACATCGATGACCTCAAGGAGAGTATCAAGACCAAGAACGCCGTCCGATTCGACAAATTTGACACAGCTGAGCTTAAAGTTTATAAGCTCACGACGCCATTGCCTCTTGACCAGGAGGAAGTTGTGGTTGTCAATCAGCAGCAGTTGAAATACTTGTGCCCTATGTCCCGTATCTCATGCTACTTTGAGGACCAGCCACCTCAGGATCGCCTACATCTCATTGTCCAGTTTCCCCCCACAGGTATGCAGTTCCTCGGCAGTCTCCTGCTTCCGGCTTCGATTCTCACCATTCTTGTGCGGATTTCCCTACCAGGTGAAGTGGGCAGCCCGACTTTGGTCAACGTGGGTGAGTGTTTCATGCATCCTATCCTATCATACCACCGTCACACCACCAACCGCATCAATCCCAGAAGATGCAATGGTCATATCTGAGGATGAACCATGTGTACCTGAGTTCACAATCGAGCTTGAAAATATGAACAAGTGGGGTGAAAATGATCTGCGACAAAACAATATCATCCAAGGTGGTGGATTACCATTTCTTCAAGGATTTCAGAAAAAGCTTCGACGCAAGCGTTATATTGCCACTACTGAAGGTGTACGTGCCATCCTCTCCTGTTGCAGACGACCTGATTTTTTTCATTGTTCCAGGTACATAAGCCGTTCCAGGACTTTGTCCGATACCTTCTAATGTCTTACCCCTCACGTTTCGATGTCGTCCTGGCGGAAACCAATGTATCGGAACTGGACAAAGTAACAGAAGCCGAACTCCTCCACTATGCTAGTGTCCTCTATGGTTCTGAGTTGAGTAGCGAAGTACGTTACAATATGGCTAAGGAATCGCAAGTACATTCCCTCCTCCTGCAATTTTTTGCCTTGGATCGGTCCCCGAATGTCTCGTTTGGTTTGTCAGTAAATCGGTGTTTCACATTGTCACGTTTACGTTACCTAATCCGATGTCACAGTCGCAAATCACTTCCCTTTCCCCTCGTGATTGAAACAATGGATGCAAATCGGAAACGCTTAAAAATGCAATACACTCCCCGTAGTGATTTCCACATGTGTATCAGGAACTTTCCTCACATCTTGGTGGTGGTCAACTCTCAGGCCAATGAGTGTGATAGATTGCGTATGCTTTTACAGGCCGCCTGCATCTGTAAAATAGGCAACTGGCTACGAGACCCGCGATCCACCAAGGAACCAATCGTTGTTATGGCTATTTACATTGACAAGGATTTTGTTGCCCATCAACACCTTCTGTGCCAGCCTGACATAGGGTCCGAGGTAGTGTTCGGCTGGTTTTGGCGGGATTGCCATAGCTAATGCAATAGTACTTTTCTAGATTCGATCCATCGACCAGATTTTCAGTTTGAAGGATCCTGAATCCGCGCTCGACTTCATCTTTCAACTATATAACTTTTTCTCTTTCGCAATGGCTGCCAATGCTCGTCTGGACAACCCTGTAAATCAATTGCAACGAGTCAAGCTGGGGGTGGTCCGACAAAACTATCCAACATTTACATCTACAAAAAGAAAGTCGGTAAAGAGATCTGAGCCCACACCCGATACATCTGCTCAGGGAGGGGAAGAAGCCCTTTCTGCGATTCATCCGTTCAGAGCAAGCTTATGAGAGCGGGATATACACTCAATCCTCCGCCACCAAAAGAATTCACGCCATTGAATCCGGTAAGTCGTAATTCATACCGCTGCACAAGATAGTTGGTTTGACAAGCCGGTCATCGAAGCTCAAATCCACGATACGTCTAGCAAGATCACGATCTGATGTTTTCGTCGTCCTCAAGACAATTATTCACTCCAACGAGCTGCAAATGTTGCGCTACCTCAGCGACATCAAGGCGCCATCGAACCATACCATCCCATTACTTGATTCCATCGACCTCAGTACTGAAAAAACTATTATCGTCCTGCCATATGAAACTCCACTTGATCAGGTTTTGCGATCCCGCGAATGTCCTGGTGAGGTTGTTTCCCTATGTCGTCAATTCATTGAAGGCGTGGCCTTTTTCCATGAGCACAACGTTGCGCACTGTGACCTCAAACCGGGGAACGTAGTTGTTGATATCAAACCTCAGTCGAAGGTGCCACCGCGGTTATTCATTATCGATTTCGACCTGGCCATGTCCGTCGAAGGCGAGGGAACGATGACTCAAGGTTGGTGTGGAACGCCATTATGGATCGCTCCCGAGCTTGGGACTAGAAATGGGCCGGTCCAGTCGTACAGCCCAATCCGAGCTGATCGTTGGGCCTGTGGGCGAATGATTAAATACTTCACAAATTATTTTCCCGCCCGTGAAAGTGCACACAAACAAAGGCTACAGGAATTCGCTCAACATCTTCTCGACGCTAATCCTAGAGCAAGGCCAGCGTTGAGCCAGTTTCGAGCTCTCTATGGACCGTCCAAGCTGGGGCAACGTTCTGCGCTTAATCGGTGTGTTTGTTAGCAAAATTTACTTAACGCACCCCACTGATCTTTGGTTGCAGGCAGAAATCCGAAAAAGAGAACATCTCGCTGTCTCGCGACTCATTCAGTGACGTTCCGTCACTAAACAAAGCAGCGATGATGGGCAGCTTGCATGCGTAGTATCTGTTGGGGATGTCCGAAATAGGACTAATCGATAGAACATCTTGGCATGATTTTGTTCAGCTCGATACTTTTCTTGCCTTGTCGATGAACATTTGGGCCCTTCACGTGTTTGATTCTTTAACTTTTTCCTTCTTCCTTTCTCTCTCTCCCTCAGTTCATGCTGTGATGACCGAGATGTCATCTTGACATATAGATGTTGACATAACTACCTCCTATAGCTAACATAAGCATGTTGTAGGAAAGCAACAAAACATTCCCTATAGTTGTATATCACCTAATTTTCACTCTCTGTCCATCCTCTATGATATCCAACTCCATCCAATCCCTTTTCTGATGCATTTACACCTTGTCTGATCATGTCGGATCCTTCGACTTCCTAGCCAGCAACTAGTGAAGGAAACAACTAGATGAAAGGAAGGATTTTTACCTGTCCTATTGAAGACCGGACCACTTGAACGTTACCCACGGTACACATGAGTCAGAGCAGCGTCGAATGAATATGGAAATATTGTCCAGTCGGTCACAACCACAGAATATCCATCATGAAATAAACCAAGACACAGTGTAAAAATAAAGTCATCGTTTTTGCCAGTGGCATCGAGTGTACGCCACCCGGATGCCCTACTGCTCCTCAAACGTCCCCTGCACCCTCTCATTCGATTCCATCTCGCCTCCCTGTTCTTCCTCGCTCTGCAAAGGACCCGCAAACATCATCGCGCTCATCACGGTCTCGTTCTTGGATCGTGTCCCCAGACCAAACGCTGAATCGATATCATACGCCTTCTGCCGAAGATCGCGTGCATACAGCTCCCGCAGACTCAAGATGAATCTGGGAAAGAGCGTGTTTGGAGGTATTTGTTGCACGACTCTGCCCTAGCAAAGATCCCCAGCTGCCCGCGGGTGTGACTCCGGAAACGTCAAACACGGTGATGAGTGTCAACACGAGGACTCTGTTGACATTATGGAACCATCAACGTAGCAATGCGAAGGAGAAAGAGAAGAAGCGCACACGATAAAGTAGATCATGCCATCTCTGGCAAGAGTTACCATGTAACGGTTGAGTTGGACTCGTTTTGTTGTTCTGTACATTTGAAATGATGCGATCATAAATTGAACGGCAGTAATAAGACACATCAACGAGCCAAAACCGATCTGGAAACCGTATAGGGCTTCAATCATGGTGACAGAAACAGGTTTGGCTTCTAGTATACAGAGTGAAAACTGAAGCACCTGTGTGGTACTCGCTGCGCAGTGGTGGTTAGTGTAAAAATATCCCGTCATTCGTCGTACATAAGTGATCGTGATCAACCTACCCTCCGTAAAGCCGCTAGCGATGTAAAGGATACTAAGCACGAAAAATGAGATGATTTCTGTAGCGTAGAATGCAACCAGGACACGAAGAATAGTCTTCGATTGGTGACACAACGCCCATACTCGAAGAATCATTACGACTGCTCATGTGTAAGTCACCCGTTGCATTTCGGGAAGATTCAAAGTCTTACTATCCACCGCGCAAGTAAACAGCCAGAAACTCCATGAGAAAAGATGAAAGATGACGCTGCCTTCAAAGTCACCTCGATTAGTTTAGACATCGGAAAAAAAAAAAAAGATAAGCGTTCTCACATCTGTCAAAAGTTATCAATCCACGAGAAAAATGATCGGTGCAAACTCAAGCGTACGTCTGTACATAGTTGAAGTTGTTAACATCGCTACTAATTGCCAGTGATGCGGGAAATTACCTTTACAGGGCCAGGAACAAAAGTAGTGCCAACTTTGAACAGTTTTTGTTAGTTCACAAACGCATTGTTGTGGATTTTAAACGCACAAATAGCATAGCATCTGCTCCGTAAATCAGTGATGAGTTGATACACTGCCAGAGGAGTACACATACATGGCGGCACATTGACCGCAGTAACGGACCTGAAAATCAGTAGCGTTTCGCGTTCTGGTCGATGTGGCAGGGCAGGGAAGGGTACGTACGGCAACAAAAAATGTAGAGACCCATGTCCAGGGCTTGCTCTGCAACCGCATCAGAATGGGGTTTCGACTAGAGGAAAGCAGCCCATTACCCAAATGTATTCAACCTGAACAACCGCTAGTTATCCAATCTAATGTTATGAAGGTGAATATGAAGCGTACCTCTGTTGAAAATGTAAGGACTGATGATGCGTCAGATTATCCGATGTGAAGATATCGTCTGGATACACGCGCTCACTGTAATCGTACACAACAGCGGTGATGACAACAACTAGGAAGAACCGAAGGTTTGTCGACGGGTAAGGTGAGCTATAGTGGATAGATTGAGACATACGGGACACATAATCAATGCGCTGAATACTTCTGACAGCCTGATCTAGAGTGGAGAAACTGAATGTCCTGTCTCGCACTATCTCCCTACAATTAGCCATGCAATTTCCTTTCAACCACCCACCTCGTGTAGGTTCCTTCCACTTCGAAGGGTGTTTCTGCCCGTGCCTTCCGTCTTCTCGTCTCGATGAAAGACTTTTTCATCTTTCTTTGTAATCAAATTACCTTTTTCACTTCTTCACTTCATTCCCATCAATCACAGAATTTTAAAGAACATTCTTTTAATTTCCGTTACCACACGGACTCCTCATGTAGCATAGCATTCTAAGGTATATAAGCTGTAGTATAGTCGTCCTGTAACTCTAGTTTTGGTACTTTGAATCTATACCGCATTGCAAAGCCTCTCTTCGAGTGCTAAGTAGTGTGATCCCTGTCACTCGACCACGGTGCTGTATCGTGTACAAAGTGCCATCGATAGGCTCCTGGCACCCGAAATCAATGCACCCGTGCAAGGCGCCCTCGCCCGTAAGACTGCCACCGAGATGGTGGGCTTGTATATATATATCTTTGCCACCCGGCTAATTTGCGTCTTAATAGGGTGTCGACGAATACAAATTTCTGTGATCTCGACAACCGGGGGGTCCGCACCTGAACACCGCATAGTCTGTGTGTAGGGGAGGGACATCTGGGGTGTCAGTCCTGTTTGATTCATCTGTCAGTCGTTCGTCTCCAAAGTTCACAGCCACGTTGCAGCGTGATGCGAAATGGGATAGGCAGCAGTCTCGAGCAGGTGAAAGGTTTCATCAGGAGGCACCGTTGCCCCTCTGGAACCGATCGGAGTAACTACTCACTGCTAAGCTAGGGATTGGGAGTGGGCGACAAAGTGCGAGCAGAGATCGCTAGGAGTGGGTCCCTATGACCCGACACCTGCGCGAACTAGGCACCCCAAACATGTCACCGGCGACCATTCTGCTCAGAAATTAAGTCAGTGGCCCAAATCACTACCCGATCGGGGATATGCCACCCGCAGTGGTTTCGGCACATGGCACAAAGCATGGACCAACTCAAGCGTGTTGGACTGCACGTTCTACTGCCATGAAACAATGCATCTCATCACACTAAGTAGTCTCAAGCTCTTAGTATCCACAAAGCAACTAAAGGCCAGATTAGATTGCTATAGCACATGATGTTCATGCCTTGCATTGTTTCATGGTGGTAGAACATGCAGTCTAACATGCCTGAGTCAGTCCATACTCTGTCCATGTCATTCCAATCACTTTAGCTATGCTACTACGATGCCAGATTCCTCCAAATGGTTACAATCGCTAAATTGCTCCTGCTCAATGAAGAAAATACAAGTGCACGTTTCTCCCGATCACACTATCAATCATTTGTATAGAGAGATTTGGTCACTGTTATCAGTGCCTTGTCGTGTAAACGTTAGACCAGTCTGTAAGACGAATGTGGAGCCACACCGCATCCAGGGTAGTCGTACGGAACGAAATGAGGAGCCAAGTTTTGCATCCAATGAGTGATGCCAGTGAGCATGTGTCGTTAATATGTGCTATGCGTTAAGCGGTTGATGACGTCCGACTATCTGTCCCATAGGCTTGGCGGAGAGGAGACGGCGTGCCCAGAAAACGATCTCCAATGCAAGTTTTGCAATCTTTCCTGGAGACTATGGACAAGTAGAAAAATATCTACTCACCAACATCTGTCGCTCTCAGGCAGATACACATTGAATCAGTTCTTCGTATATCACCAAGGTAAATCTATTGAGCATGATCCTGGAGTTAAACCTTTACAGCAGTTTGCGAAACGATAGATGCACCGCTCTCGGAAAGGGACAAAACCGCCCGGAATTCAATCTCCAGGTCTCAAACGAAACCCGCCCGCCAGATATACTGTAAAAACAAGCCATTAGTACCATAGTACCTGGTTCTCGTCGAGCGAGCATCACCAGACAGCGCAATGACCAACTGTCGATACACCCATCCAGCTCAAAAAAAGCTCATATTCTCTATGTCGGTATCAATGGTACCTGCTCAAATTGTCATTGCCACCAACATCAGCAAACGGACAATCGAATGTGTCATCAAACTTCGGAATGAAACGCCATGGACAGGTCGGATCGCTACCATCATATTGCTTAGACC
>JBBPKO010000188.1:23278-44198 GCA_038089295.1 Xerocomus amazonicus
GGACATTTCATGTAATGGTCGGGTTGGATTCCAGTTATCCTGCGCATTTGGAGTGCCTCCTTGGCAAAGCGGGTATATACTGTGAAAAATCGACAGGAAGATATCACACAATGATGATGATATAAACTGCGAAAAGAGGTACGACATCTACAACATGGGATCCAAAGAGAGCCCAAAGGACGAGCTTCAATCGGTTGTATGTTGCCAATACACGCAGGATACTGAACTTATCAGAATACGGATTATACGACCTTCGATGTGGCACTCGATGAGTTTAAAGATCAGCAACACTAATTAATCGTAATCCCATCTTTGTCAATATGACTTGTAGCTTAGAGACGGCGATGAATGCGCAGACCGACGATGGCCATAGGTCTATTATAATCGTGAAATCTGTGAGCTCTTTTTTCGATCATCAGGGGTGAAACAGTATGGTTACCGATGGGGTATAAAACAGCTTCCTACCTTTGATTAGGCCTGGTCTGGCCAAGGAGAATCCAGGAAACTCAAATTTATAATGCACAAAGAGCAATGGATCCAACGTACGAATAAGAGTTCAAACGTTCAGTCGTCGATATATCACAGATGACATACACGCGCGTGGCATTGTACATCCCAGCATAACGTGCTTGAGAAAAACGATATTTCAGTTTTAGTCGACATCCTGAAAGTGGTATGGATGCCTACGAATCAGAATACGTTGACCCGAGAAATGTGTCGAGTCACCGAAACGTGTTCAATCTGAGAGAAGTCACCATTTGAACAAGTTAAGCATTCACGGGGAAAAAGTGTGTACCTCGTCGGCAAACGTAAGGACTAGCAGTTTAATTGAATAATGCGGGGAAAGTGGCAAATCATACTAACCGTGAGCGGTGATCATGGCAACTGGGAGAACGTTAAGCTTAGTAAGAAAGATTGGGCATCGACATACAAGACGCATAATTATTTTAGCTCAATAATTGTAAGAGCTTGCTGTAGAGTCAGCGGCGGTAGCAGCTCGGTTTACATGCCGTATTTGAAGTGGAGAGCAGAGTAGGGTAGCAAAGCTGAAAATCCGGTATTTCATAGTCAGATGCAAGGGACACACACCTAATACCGCGGACTTGTCATTTCAGGCGAGTCACATCAATAAAATGATCTGGCTTTCCGAGCAGATATCGAATCTGGGGTCAAGAGAAGGTAAATATCCTATCTTCTTGACCGCGGTGCTGTATCATGTGCAAAGTGCCATCAGCACAGAATCAGTATGTAAACTCAATGCACCTGTGCGAGGCAACATGTTCGTGTCGATACCGATGTATGCTGACAGACTATTGTGCTCGCTTAGGCTGGCACCCGCTGAGATACCTTGGGCCAAAGTCTTTTGACAGGTCGTTTCTCTCACAGCTGTCATAGAGGTGGTGGTTTGTACGTGTGCTTGTGTACATATATATTTGCCACCCAGCTACTTTGCGTCTTAATTCGGTGTCGACAATGGCCATTCGAAACTTGCCCACCGTGTGGACAAACTGCTGCACCCCGTGATGCTGCCATAAGCTCGGCAGTCGTGATACACGACATGACTCGTGCCAATTGCACATTCTTGAATTCACTGCTATTATTATTCAGAAGATCTAGTTAATACAGAGGGGCACGGTGAGCTTTATCAAGCAAAGAAGAAAACGATTATGGATGCTGTCAACGGTATGACTTCGTCCCGCGTGCAATGTTGACAGATAACAAGAATTGGGAAGCCTCTGAATAAAATATGGAGCTGGAATGTTGTTCGCGGATAATAATCAGTGATTGGCTACATGGTGACCGATGATCGGCACGCCCCAGGAAGGTGGTCTCGATCACTGAAGTAAATGGCCCTGATGAGATCGCCTGTTTCCTTTGTGTCGCCTACGATCGCTGCTGTTGAAAAACCGTTGGGAGCATCCTGGAATGCTGCACGTAAAGGGACGGACTCCAGTGCATTGCTCGTCATCTAAGACCTGGTGTCAATGAGTTGGGACATAGGGCAACAGCTTACGTTTGAGGGAAAGGCGCACAGTAACTGTTTGGTCGCAATACGTGATCTCAAATTTTGCAGGGTGGCAAAGAGCCCAGCGATTAGCCTCGATCATGGCCCTACTTGAAATATGTCCGAAGCGAGGGAATGACTGCATACGGACACTGTGAAGACTGAGAGAAGTAAATAAGATCGGGGATTCGCTCCTTTGATAGTGCAACCCGCCAGACTTCCGGAGAAAACGATCATCGGTAGTGTCATGTGAAAGTGGTTCAGAGTCTGCGAAGAGAAGCGAGAGATAACATGACGAAGGGAAGGGTGAGTTACCATTGGCGAAGAAGAGAGTGAATCCATCTGGGCCAGGAATGTGGATAGTGGGGATGGCAGAAGGGCAAGTCAAGTGGGAAGTGAAATACCAAGCACAGCCACAGCGCCATCACTACTCCCTCCATCGCCGCGCGCTGCTGCCTTGGCCTGCTGTGTTCACCAGCGCACGAACCCCTTTCCGCACGACATCCCCGTAGTATTCCCCACTCAGGTAGTTCCCCCAATCTTACCACCGCCCCCATTCTCGCCATTGCATTACACTCCAATATACGTGTTCCAGCCACGGAAGAAACGATTCACTTCACATCGTCCTACCAAGGCTGTCATATGCGAATGTTTCAACGTCAGCAATGCTGCCTTCACAGCATACACTATCTTTCCCTTCCTTGCCTGTAGCTTGTTCTGTTTCGTTGCGCCCATATTCCAATTTCACAAACAGGTCCCACGGAAGTTCGATATTGTTAGATGTCGCTACTTCCGGGATGCCCTACCAGATCCCATTGGAGCGTCGGTTGTTAGCCTTATGCTCGGTGGAAGCCTTATCGCCTGCTTTGTCGCAAGCTTCTTTAGAGTCGATGTCTGATCAATCAGTTTGCCATCGCGGTAGCCAAGTTCCTATTCGATATCAGTCGAGATTACTGTCGATATTCCCATGACATTCATCAGATGGTTTTGGAAGACCTTGATGTAGCCTCTATGTCTACGAGGCGACGACCCCATTCCCTGTCTTGGCGTGCAGAGTCTCATCGTACTACCGCGCAATCTCAACCCCGCTACCCAAAGTTAGCTGTATTCGAGGAGGATGTCAAGATGCCGTGTATTTTTAGGGGATATCGGTCGTACATGGACAGTCTCTATCAACGACTCTACGAATGTTTTCCTACTTTCGTCACTGCTCTTCCTCGGCTCCCCTTTTCCCTTATCCTCTTCGCAGTTTCCCAGTTTATCCTTATCGAGGCGCTCATTCATCAAGGTTGGGTGAACGTCTTTGCAGATTGGCTTGTCCGTGCATCTCACAAACAGGTGCATCCGACGATATGGTTGATCGGCGTTCTTGGTGTCGTCTTGAGCAACCTCGCTGGTACCAACATTGGAGCTACTATCCTGCTCACTCAGGTCGTCCGTGCGGCGGAACTTCCCTATGATGCTAACCGGGCAGCTGCGGTCGCACTCGCTGTTGCGTCAAACATTGGGGCTGTGAATTCCATGTTTTCAGCCTCGCCGACGGGTCCCCTTTGGAAGGGGATTCTAGCGCAGAAGGGGGTCTGTATGAGGCAGCAGGACTTTGCATCATGGGACATGCTGCCCGTTGTAGTGATGACGACTGTTGGACTGGGCGTCGTGTCGGCAGAAATGGCTGTTTCATTTCCGCTAGGTTCGTGATGTGTTAACATGTGTGTGCGGCTGGGTCCCACGTGTGGCAAAACAGTGCGCCGCCAGAAGGGCCGGTGGCGGGGAGGTGGTGAAGCGTCGATGTCACAAAACACGGGTGGAGTTGTACCGATCGGTCGGTTTCTTTTCGGATTGTATTCTTCACTCCATAGACTGTCGTCGTACACTATATATTAGGCATCCACAATAAATTTTATTTGCCTACTCTACTAAAGTTGCGCCTCGAGGAGCCTAGAAGAAACGTGTCTCACGGACAGAGTACCCGAACCGTTACGGGTAAACTTTATGAAGCAGATCACCGAGTCAGTTATGCTCTTTGTCGATACTGACTTGGGTTTGTGACATCCATGAGATAATCTCGATAGCCCCGCGCTGAACTCGCCAATTCCCAGCACAATTCATACGCACCACTACACAGATGGACGTGGCATCGGTACTGGAAAGTCTTTTTATGTATGATCGTCGTGGAATGACCCACCCGGTAGTGTTCGTCACTACAGTACAGATAAGATGCGGCCTTGAAAGCTTCAGCCGTAATTCCCCGAGAAATGCATTTGTTGCAGCGGAAATGACCGGAGATAGCATCATAAACGTGAAGAGGTCGCTGCAGACTCTACCGTACCGCCTCCTCACACATCTACTCCCGATGTTCCAGTGAGGACGCTGCTGTATCATGACTCATACTAGCCTGGATGGAGCACCCTGTCCGGCCGGGCACATGCCGTTCGTGCAGAATCGCATGCAGGGCTTTTGTGCACCCCAGGGTCCAGACGCTGGAGACGCGAGGCGCCAGAAACGAGAGGTTTGAGAAAGTGCGGTCGCGCGCACGAGTACGCGCGCCTCGGTTGAGTTCGGTCCGGATGTGGCTGCGTACGTGCTTGGTAATCCAACAGGTTGAATTCGACTTGGCCACAATTGAGTAGTCCCCAGTTCCTCATCGCCATCACAGCCTTATCCTTTCCCTCTGTCCGCTCGTTGCATCTACACAAATCAGCGCATGACTCTCGTAGTATAGATATTCTGACTGATTGATTGATACACACACCTTTTGACTGATATACATAGTTTCATATCCTTGTTTCACCCAGCACGTCAGTGTCTTGTTGCTAGTCCTTCCACTACTTAAGAAACTTCAATAGTGTCTCGTACACCCCAGTCCGTTATTCCTTTCGCGTAACTGAGTCTAACTACTCTAGCCCCGCGCTTACCGCTTTTGGCCGCTCATTTCCATCACAACCATGACTGGAATTTTAGCATTCCCAAACCTAACTGGGCTTCAGAGTTCTAGATGTCGCTCTGTCCGCAATTCTTAGGATTTAAGATAAAGTTGTATTGCAGAAGATCATCGATCGAATCGGCGCTGGACTGCAAGGAAATGGCGAGTACGGCATTCAAATTACCGAGGGCTCATCTCCTCCATGTTCACCATTGTTGGTATCGTTCGTGCTCATTCTCTGTGGGGTCGTTTTGGAATATCAACCTGAAGCTCAGAATGCTACCTTCGATAACACCATTACGTATCAACACAGGATATAGCGGAGCCACTTTGTCGCTGAGAGAGAAGCTCTGACTAAACTTTTGTACAGCCTGGTAGGTTTAAAACTCAGCCTCTGGATAAACTGTTATAGCCAAATCATCAAAATAATCACTGACTTCGCCGTTTTCTAGAATTACATCTTGCTGTCAATGGCAGTTTTGTCACAGCATGACTTAGGAGGTTGGCGCTTTGTTGTCCCTCTCTCATATTCCAATCCTCTCTCTAGGTGTAGATTCTCATCATGAACGGGCATGCAGTCGCGACCCTGGTGGTTTTCACCATCTCCACCTTCTTCGTAATTCACCCAGTTTCAATACCCATGCCCCGTGGTTTCCCTCCGATAATAATCGATCTCATCACCGCCCCTATTCTCGCCATTGCATTACTATGGGCTACACAATGTATCAACCCTGCAGTCATTCGCAACGGAATCGTAGGCATAGAAGGTATCAAGCCCTACAATATCGTCACTCTGTTTTTCTCCCTCGCCTACATGTCCATCACCCCTGACATCGCGGGTATAGTCCGTGCTGCGGCATTCTGGACCAGAAACAAGGGCGGTCACAATGGGTGGAGGCTGTATCTTTGCTTCTACATCATCCTCACCTCCATCTCAATCCTGATCGGCAATGATCCCATGATCCTCTGCGGAACTGCATTCTTAGTTTATTTTACCGAATTCATAAATGTCGACCCTCTAGCCTGGGTCATGGCCGAATTTGCTGCTGCGAACACGGCCAGCATGGTGCTCTTTGTGGGGAATCCCTCCAATGTACGTATTCTGACCACAGAAGAGACGATGCGCCTCACATCTTTCCACGAAGGTTGTCATATGCGAAGGTTTCAATATAAACAACGCTGCCTTCACAGCCTATACCATCCTTCCCTTCCTCGCCTGTAGCTTGTTCTGTTTCGCTGCGCCTGCATTCCAATTCCGCAAACGGGTCCCACGGGAGTTCGAAGTTGTTCGATATCGCTACTTCTGGGATGCCGTACCAGATCCCATGGGAGCGTTGGTCGGTAGCTTCATGCTGGGTGGAAGCCTTATCACCTGCTTTGTCGCAAGCTTCTTTAGAGTCGATGTCTGGGCGGTCAGTTTGCCATTCGCGGTAGTCAAGTTCCTATTCGATATCTGCCGAGACTATTATCGATATTCCCATAACATCCAGATCGTTTCGGAAGACCTTGATGTAGCCTCTATGTCTACGAGGCGACAACCCCATTCCCTGTCTTGGCGTGCAGAATCTCATCGTACTGCCGCGCAATCTCAACCTCACTACCCGAAGTTAACTGTATCCGAGGAGGATGTCAAGATGCCGTATATTGTTAGGGAGCGTCGGTCGTATATGGACCATCTCCATCAACGACTCTACAAACGACTTCCTACTTTCATCACTGCCTTTCCCCGGCTCCCTTTTTCCCTTGTTCCCTTCGCATTTTCCCAGTTCATCCTTAGTCAATGTCTTTGCCGACTGGCTTGTCCGTGCATCTCACAAACAGATGCACCCGACGATCTGGCTGGTCGGCGTTCTTGGTGTCGTCTTGAGCAACCTCGCTGGTACCAACATTGGAGCTACTATCCTGCTCACTCAGGTCGTCCGTGCGGCGGAACTTCCCTATGATGCCAACCGGGCAGCTGCGGTTGCACTCGCTGTTGTGTCAAACATTGGGGCTGTGAATTTCACATTTTCGGCCTCACTGACGGGTCTCCTTTGGAAGGGGATTCTAGCGCAGAAGAGGGTCTACATGAGGCAGCGGGAGTTCGCGTTCTGGAACATGCTGCCCGTTATAGTGATGACGACTGTTGGACTGTGCATCGTATCCGCAGAAATGGCAGTTTTGTTCTAGCCGGGTTCATGACGTGTCAAGGTGTGCGTGCAGCTGGGTCCCACGTATGGCAAAACGGTGCGCCGCCAGAAGGGCGAGTGGGAGAGAGGTACCTAGTTTCCTAACTTTTGAAAGATTACTTTATGTTTTCTTCCTGGCGAATGATACTATGTCTATGTTACCAAACACAGATGGATGGTTTCTTCCTGAATCGTGTCTGTGTTGAGAATCTGCAAGTCGGAGGCCGGTTAAAATTCTTGGTGCCCCTGGAGCAGCTCTTTGCACCTCTTTGTGAGGCGGTTTCCACCTGCCCTCACAGCTTGCACCCAACTCAACAGACTGCTCCATCGGGCTCGTCAGCGCCAAGTGCCGTCCCCCACATTTTCTGACCCCTCCCATACAGTTGAACAATCGCCCATAAACTGTCGTCATATTAGGTATCGACAATAAATTTAGTTGCATAGTTCAATTGACCCTACGATACTGTGCACTTCAACTGCGACCCCGATGTTATAAATTCCCTCGTTCTGCATGTGTTGCGTTGCAATCCTTGTTCAGTCGACACTGCTCATTCTTGCTAACACACGATGTTGTGTCTGCCATGTTGTCTCTGGATTGGTGGTGTGTTTCCTGGCCGCGTACCTACCAATCGACAGGTTAAAGATTAGCTGGCCGAGGTAAGAACAAAGTTTTGTCATCCAATATGTTATCCAATACCACGCATGCTTCTCGCAATCCTAAATATCGGCCCCGTGTTCTCTGTGTCGTGATCCTCGTTTAGTCTATGTACGCTCCTACCCTTCCTGGCATGCAGTGCCGGCGTATTGTATTGTTGGATGGACGACGGCGATAATGAGACCGCACAGCCAGAACATGAGGCATGATTCTGCGGCTGATGTCATGATAGTAGGTGTCCAATGAAGAGGATACATGCGCATGCCAAGCGCTCAGCACATTCTTCTCTCCACCACGACAATACCCAAGAATGACTCCCAAAGCCTTCAAGCATGGATGGAAGGGTGAGTATGCAGAGCAATTCGAGGCAGAGTACTGACGAGAAGCAAAGAATCGTCCCACCTTATGGTTCCAGGTAACGCCCAGAGAAATGAGGCAACGACGACAGGGATTGTCGAAGGGGTGGAAAATGCAGCGAGTGGTAAGTATGCCTGACAATTTTTGAAAAGGATTACTGACAAGAAGAGAAGATTTCACTTCGAGTAGCGGCCAGCAGGGGAAAGAAACGCAAGTTGAAGCCAAGAAAGACGCCCACGGCGAAAGCGAATCTCGGCGCGTCGTTAGTAAATGGATGTCGACCGAAACCAGTTATTGGGACCAAGTAAGACCTGCCGCCTTTCTGGGTGATGGTGAGCACTTTGTGAGCGGAGAAGAGAAAAAGATTCGATGTCGGCGAGTTGGGGATGGCAAAGAAATGGGGACATCAATGGATGCAGGCGACCTTATTTGCAGTATCGCTGCCTCACAATACGGCGAGTGGATCGTCACTGGGACGAGGAATGGCCAAGTGACAGTGTGGGACGTGGAGAGCCGGCAAAAGGAGATTGGATTCAAACTACACAGCTCGGTGCTGGCGGTGGACCTTTCACCAGATACAACAAAAATCGCAGCTGGATCGTATCAAGCTGTCCGTGTCTGGTCACGTTCGACAGGTGAAAAACAACTTGTCTCGAAACACGATGAAGATATTCGAACGGTCAAGTTTTCACCCGATGGCTCTTTCATTGCCACTGGCTCCGCGGAATCGAATAGGAACAAGGGCTCTCTTCGCGTCTACAACAGTCATAACGGCCGCCTACTTGTCGACACTTCAGTCGCTTGCTGGTCCGTTGCTTGGGCCAGTAACAGCAGGCAACTCTTTGCCTTGTCTTTCGATGGCTATATTCATCATCTTGACGCCGCCTCCGGGAACACGTTCTCCAAATGGCCGATCCATGGCGAGAATCGACCACGATGCATTTCTCTAGCAAAGAATGGCACCTTCATCGCAGCTTCTGCGGATTCGTCAGTCTCATTCTGGGATACTTCGACACAGCAGCAAATTGGTCCTTCAATTAACCATCCTCACTGTATTCACTTAGTCGTAATCTCGGAAGACTATCACATTGCAATCGGCGGCGGCGAGAATATCACCTTGCATAATCTATGCGACATGCTTTCTACTCCCTATATTGATGTCAGTAGAAGGCGCGGTACTTAAATGTTGGCTCTGCTCATCGACTCTTCTTTGACAGCGACAACAAATATTGGAAAAGCGGTCTGGAAGGACTAAGGAACGCCTCGAAGAGCTTGGAACGTACCTCGCGGACAAGATACGGAAGGATGATAGTCTGAACAGAATATTTGAGTCGTTACGGGTCAATTTTGCGAAGCAGGTCACCGAGTCAGGTATGCTCTTTGTCGATGGTCACCTGGGTTTATGTTCATGCTCTGTCGTGTTCATCAGATAAGCTTGTTCGACAGCTCGGTACTGAGCTCGCCAATTCCCAGCAGACAGTTCATGCACATGAGCAGAAACACTATTGCGAGACACTTTATGCAGATGGCCACGTCGTCGAGGTTGGAATGTTTTTCGCCGAGAATATGATGTCTGTACCCGAAAATGTGAAATCGAATGCGATCATCGGGGAGCGGCTCTCCAGTAGGTTTCATCGTTACTGTGCAGATAATAGGTGGTCATAACCGTGATTCTAAGGTTTCACGAAGAAATGCATCGTCGCGCTAGAGAAGATCGGAGACGAGGCTTCACTCTCTAATAAACATGATGAAGTGCTCAATGCCTATGCTACTGCGCTGTCCCTCCACCCGTCTACACCGGATGTTCTATTAACAAAGTGGATACGCACGCTGTTGACCTGTGGCTCAATAAGCGAGGCACTGAATAGTTCTAGGGTATGTTGCACGTGACACTATATTCGTTGACGCTGACATATAATATTTTGTTTACGTTCAGTTCAACCTTTCAAGACTCGTTATTTACCACACGATATGTGACGTTCTTGAAAGTGACGGTCATGTTATGGATGCAATTGCGTATTTTCAACGCATGCAAATGAGTCTACCCAGGAAGTGAATGCGGGAAGCCAGCGGGCTGAATGGGAGCATGGCGGGTGGTCATCGGAAGATGTTCTCTACACTTTCTGATGTTATCGTACAGATTTCCAGAAGCGGTGTACAGCAAGATTGGAAAAGCTCGCCAAATTCGCACTTGAATCTCGGGACTACAGCGTAGCTGATAGATAATACTTGACAATACTGTCGCTCGATCCACAAGACCGCGTAGACACCCTGATCAAGCGAAGCAAAGTACGAGTGAGGATGAACGCATGGGAGGATGCGCTGAAGGACGCCGACGAGGTATGCTTTGTTTCTGTCGCCGTAAAGTTACTAATAATGGAGTTTACAGGTGATCGAGATTGATCCATCGTCTCATCTTGGCTACGAACAGAGACACGGAGCTTTACATGGGGCGAAACGTCATGGGGAGGCAGTTGCAACATTTGATACAATGCTCTCAAAACTTGAAGAATCCCCCGACGAGCGTGTCCGTGGTGAGCTATTTCGTTGGCCGCCCTACCATGTGTCTGACGTGGACAATAGAACTTCGTTCCAAGTATGTCGACGCCAGACCTACGATTCGAACAATTGTCAAAGCGACCGTCGCCCCTATGCCCGTGTGCTCATCGATACTACTACGGGTTGTCTACTCGACAAGGCACAGCAAGCCCAGATATTCGAGTCGCTCCCGATTTTCAATCAACTCGTGTCCTCCATGACAAGAAAGATAGACGAAGCATGGATTTGGAAAGAGGCGAAGGAGTTCTACAGATATGTCATGTTCTCACACAAGTGGGGAAATGGTGAACCACTGCTGGAACAAGTCACCCGTGTCACTGTCTACGAGTTAGATCCGTCATTCGCAAACACGAAACTACAGACGTTCTGTTCGCTCTCACGTTCTCTTGGATTCCGTTGGGCATGGAGCGATACGTGTTGCATCGACAAAGGGAACATTGCAATATTGCACGAGTCGCTCGTCGCGATGTTTGTCTGGTACCGCGATTCAACGCTCACTCTTGTCCTCCTTCCTGATGTCTCATCGAATGAACCAAAAGGAAAGGATAGCCTAAAGGGAAGCATATGGAATTCGAGAGGTTGGACATACCAGGAGTACTTAGCGGCGGGGGTAGTCCGGTTTTACACGAACGACTGGAAACCGTACCTGGGGTTGGAAGAACCATGGAACCATAAAGAATGTCCAGAGATTCTAAGGCAGATGGAGGTACCGCAAGTGTCCACGAAGGAGGTGGCTGTCCTCGTACCTGGGCTTGACAGGGTGCGAGAGAAATTGTACCTGGCATCGACACGTCGAACGACGCTCGTGGAAGATATCGCGTATTCGCTGTTTGGTATTTTTGACGCGACGATTCCTATCATATACGGTGAAGGTACTCGCGCAGTTGGTCGGCTTTTAGAGTCCGTTCTGACAGGATCTGGTGACATCTCGATTCTCGCTTGGAATGGGACTGCGAGCAACTATAACAGCTGCCTGCCTATGAACCTGACTGTGTACAACTTGGTCATGCCGCCACACATTCCACACATAGAGACTGTCGAACTGGATCGGTCAGTTCACAAACTACGCTCTTCCGTGTCCGACTTTTCTGCTGCTGTGTCGCTATGTAATCTACTGAAGAAGCTTCCACCACCAATGATGGCTTCTAAGCGGTTGCAACTTCCTTGCATCCGTTTCGACATCACCGAGATCGTTCGTTCATCGGAACCCGAAGGAAAGACGAACATCCATGCATACCGTACAAAGTCTGACTTGCTTGGGGACATTGAGATTGAGACGACTTGGGAACTGGATACGAAGAAGACATATTGCCTCATTCACCCTTGGGTCCGTTCGCTTCTCGACCAAGAACACTCCCGCGATACGGGTGCGTTCGACGATACGACGCTCGCACTCCAGCTCGTTGCGCGCCTGAAGCAGCGATTTGGTGCATTGTTATTCCAGAAAAAGACTCGGACGGATCACAGGCGGGTCGCTGCGGACAGTTTGATCATGGTCCAGATGCGCGACGATGTTTCGTTAGCGGCTGTGGAAAAATTTGTCGACATCATTGAAGTGCTGTAGTCTCGTGGATTCCTGATCGCAACGGATGGCTTACTCATGATTCGTCTCAGCTTTTACATACGTACTGACTTCTCGCATGGTTTCTACATCCGTTCAGTGCCCGGCGGATCCAAGTCTATTGCACAGTCATAGTGTTCGTTATGTCTTTCTTTGTGACATTAGGCGCCCACTGCCAAAGCAAGCACAGCTGTCTCAAGACGCCCATCCCCCCTAGCGTCTTAAGCGCTCCTCCCTCAAACTCGTGAATTGTCGCGAGGTTGTCCTTGCCCACCTGTGTCGTTCTATGGTAACTAGAGCGCAATTCTAGAGAAAAATAGAACTTGTATCGCTCCGACGTGCTTTGCCAAGGTTCATTTAATGAAAGGGACCTGTGGTGACGCGCAGGCGCACACGACTATCATGGATGACTAACAACGGCCGCTGCTGCGGAGATCAACATGGCGAAATGGACGGTTCCAGCGGTCGGACGGTCCGTCCTGCATGTGAATTCCCAGAAAGGAGCGATGACCTCGCCCTAGCTCCTTTTTTTCATGCAATACAATGCAAATACCAGCTAACATGGGTTCGCCTCGTGGAGGAACTTGAAGCGCGGAGGCACGCGCGGAGAGAACGGGGTGATCATAACGGCCGATACAGTAGGGTAAGCTAATCTCATCAACCTTGGGCAGTGATATTCGATTGCTTCTCAGGTCTTACGAAGAAGTGATTGTTAGGCTGGAGACGATTGGAGATGTGGCTCCACACTCTAATAAACAACGATGAATCGCCCGCAGTCTATGCTACTCCGCTGTCGCTCCATCCATTTATACCCGACGACGTACTAACAAAGCGGACACGCAAGCTGTTGATTAGTGGTTCAGTTAATGAGGCGCTGAAACGGTTACAAAGTAAGGGCACGTGACACTATACGCCTCGACGCAGATAATAATCAGCATCAACGAGAATGCGATCTTCCTTTCAACCACGCACGCTGCTTGTGCATGTTCGTGTTTCTGCCCGAGCCTCCTATCTTGACTGCGGTGCTGTATCGTGTGCAAACTGCCATCGCGCAGAATCACAGACTCCTGGTACCTGGACTCAACGCACTAGTGCAAGGCGTCCTCGCTCACATGACTGTCATCCAGATGGTCGTTTTTACTTGTGCTTGTATACATATATCTTTGCCACTTGGCTGCTTTGCATCTTAATTGGGTGTCGACGAATACAGATCTCTGTAATCTCGGCAATCGGGAGATCTGCACCCGAACAGCGCGCTGTCGGTGGGCAAGGTGCATCTGGGCTACCCTGTTTAGTATGTTCATCAGTCGCTCCTCTCCGAAGATCAGAACCATGCTACAGCACACACAGTGACAAGTAAGGGACTGGAATAGGCAGTGATTTCGGGCGGGCGAAAGCTCTTGTCAAGCAACATCATTTCCCTCCGGAACCGATTGGGGTAATTACTCGCTGCTAAGCTGGGGATTGGGGGTCTGCGACAAAGTGCGAGCAGAGACTGCCAGGAGCGTGCCCCTATGACTTCACACCAGATATCCACCGGCATTTAGTCGTGTCTATACGACGTCACGCGGGTACTAGGCCGCACGATTTCCCGTCATTCAGAATATGCAACACAGGCTGCATATCCCTGTGAATCTACTGCTTATCATTACTCAGCAGATCTAGTTAATCTAAGGGTATCTTCATCCCGCGTGTAATTAACAAGAATTGGAAACCTGTATATGAAACATGGGTGGTGTTCGCGGAGATCAATCAGTGGTTGGCTACGTAGTGATCGATCGGCACGAGGTGATCTCGATCACTGAAGCAAAAGGTTCTGATGACGTCGCCTGTTTCTTTCGTGTCACCTACAATCGTTGCTGTTAAAGAACCGTTGGGAGCATCCTGGAATGCTGCACGCAAAGAGACAGACTCCAGTGTGCGATTGCTCGCGATCGAGGACGTGGTGTCCATGAGTTGGGGGGTAAAGAGTACATAGTAACGCGGCAGCTTACGTTTAAGGAAAAAGAGCGCAGTAAATGTTCGGTCACAATGCGTGCACTTGAATAGTTGTGGGGTAACGACATCGATGACAATCATGGCATTACTTGCAACGGGCTCGGGGCAAGATGATGATATGCCAGACAAGGCGACGAATGCATCATTGGGAATGAGAGAAGCGTGCGAGATCAGGGATTCACTCCTTCGATGGTGGAAACCGCGGGACGTCCAAGAAAAACGATTGTCAGCAGCGTTGGGTGAAGGTGATTCGGAGTTTCAGAAGAAAACTGAGTCAGAAGACCGTGGGGGAGAGGGCGAGTCGCCGAAGAAGAGGGCGGGAGATGGGGAGTTCCCAGTGGAGGGGCGGGAGAAATCCAGATCGGTGGGTCCCACGTGACGACAGGGTATGAGAAGTAATAGGAATGATGTCCGGTGATGGACTTCTAGGTCATTCCCAAGTGGGTAAGCTCTGAGAGATTTTCCAACTCTGATGTAGCGCTGAGGCTGACTGCAACATGTATGAGAACGTCTAGCGCGACCAGCACATGAACGTAGCTCACAGTCAGTTGTAGGCCATGGGTATGAGGGTAGGGGCCAGAGTCCCGAGGATATAGGTCAGGGGGCATGTCGAGCCCGTCACAGCTTTCGGAACTAGAGAGGGGGTTGAACGGCAGGATGGGTCAGTATGGTAAGTGGACACACAGGGTGGGGTAGTCGTCTGGGCTATGGATGTGAATAGTGGTGTCTGCAGAATTGAAATCCAAGCGCAACCAAACAGAACAGGCTATACACAAGAGAGGGGAGAGTGATGTATGCTGCGAAATCGGCATTGCTGACATTGAAACCTTCACGTATGACCACCCACGTGTGGAGATGTCAGGTGTATGGCCTCTTCCGTGATCGGAATACGTACATTGGAGGGATTCCCCACGAAGAGTACCACGCTGGCCGTGTTCGCAGCAGCAAATTCAGCCATGATCCATGTTATGGGGTTGACATTGATGAATTTGGTGAAATAGACTAAGAATGCACTTCCGCAGAGGATGATGGGACGAGGGGCGGAATGTGGGTATCGAAACCGGGTGAGTCACGAAGAGAGATGAAATGATAAAAATCACCAAGGTTGCAATTGCGTGTCCGTTCCAGATGAGAATCTATGCCTAGAGATAGGATTGAGATATGGGAGGACGGCAAAGGAAGGGGGCTGTCTTGTAGTCATGCTGGTTGGCATTATGGCAGAACTGCCATTGACAGCAAGATAAAATGCTGAAACCAGGCAGCTCAAACGTGTCGCTGGCAACCATCCTGCCGAGAGGACAAGTCAGTGGTCCAACGATTTAGTGATACCGTCATCAAACTACGGGATCGGGGATATGCCGCCCGTAATGGTTTCCGTGCGTTACATAAAGTATCAAGCATGTCGGACTGCGCATTCTACCACCATGAATCAATGCGTCTCGTCGTGCTGAGTAGTCCCGGACTACCCACAAACCAACTAAATGCCAGATTAGATATAGTGCATGATGTTTATGCCTTTGCTTGTTTTGAATCTTATAAATGTCGCTTTTTCCCGCCGCGTTGCGCGTTTTTCCTGCTGCGGTGTGCATTTTTCCCACCGCGGTGCGCGTTGCGCGTGCCGCGCTCAGCACTGCACAATAGTTCTTGAAATCCTCAGTGTGGACCCTATGTTTATGGTCTCTTCAATCTTCATGGCCCACAGAACATGACAAGTTGTCCAAACTCCTCAGATTAATTTTGCATCAAGTTCACCACCTCCAAGCTGTTGAATTTCAAGAAACACCTAACATGACCAACTCTAGGTGTTCGCTAGGCATCTATGACAGTCTCATGTATGACTTGATGAACTACATCAACTATGGTCCTTCTGTAGAGGTACCAAGTGGTGAGACGTCTGGCAGTTGCGTTGGCACCCAATTCATGGACGGATCTCCTGTCAATCTGTTCAAGTATAGTTCTGGTCAGGACCTTACGAAGTCGATCAACAACCTCAACATTGATTCTGGTAAGTTCTCTGAGCAAAAGACTTGTCTCTGAGATCTTTTCCTCATCAGCATGGTCGACAACAGGAATTTTCCAGTGTCTATTCTCTCAGTACATCATCCTCACACTGTCTATCATGATGGTTAGCATTATTGCGTTCAAGTTCATCGCTTTGATCAACTTCATGTCTCCTCACATGCCGGAGGACCACAATAAGTCCGTCATCTGTCAAGTACCCTGTTATACTGAAGGAGAAGTTTCCTTATAGCATACCATCGATTCTCTCACACAACTCAAGTATGACGACAAACCCAAGCTCATCTCTATCATCTGTGATGGTAACATTGTTGACTCAGGCAATGACCGACCTACACCTCATATAGTCCTTGACATCCTCAGCACAGATCCAAACTACAACCCCAAACTGTTGAGCTTTGTCTCTCTGGGTGAGGGTGCTCGTCAACATCATAGTTAATCTATTACGGATTTTTTTCTCAACGAACCCCATGACAACCATACATAGGCCATCTGATGGCATACCCTGTCACATCGATAAATGCATCAGCTGTGAATGAAAAGGGTAGTGTGTTGGGATGGTTCTGTTAATGGTCCGAAATCATCTGCTTCAAAATGGGTAGCAGCTTGTGCGTGCTGGCAGTTCGAAGACGGAAGGGAGTGGAACAACCCGGCAGACAGGTGATGGAACCAAAGAGTGACTCAAATGCTTTGGCCATGTGGTGTGGGATGAAATACTCGTACACTTGCGTCATGGTGATAATGGACTGGTTGGCGTTCGCGAGTGTCGTCTCACCGCAGACCCCAAGCACTTTCTTGTCATGAACTATACTGGAAAAGGCGAACGTCAATGAAAGACATTCTGGATAGAAAATGGCATACAGACATACGCAGAGATCAAACGATTCGGGGAGAATGGGTCAACCATGATATCAGTGTCAATTGTGAACAAATACTCGTAGGAAGTGGGATTGACTCCAATCACGTTCTTGATCTGGTGGTACATCTCCAGTTCGAGCGAGTTCTTAGGTGAGTTGAAATGGACCTATGGTATTCTCGCATGTGAGACACTATGAGTGGAACTAGCCCTTGTTTAAATGAATTATGGCCGTTTGTAGGTCCCACCTCTCTCGAACCACTAAGCCGGGTATCGAGCAACATGGCTGCCGGAGGATCGACTTCTGCCTTGTCTGTCACTTCTTCGCGACCAGTAGGGAGTGCTGACTGGTCAAGAGAAGACGGAACACCCTTGACTGGTGTCACCACAAGGATACGCAAGGAGAGCACAGGCACCACAGCAACAGTCAAACTCCTCCATTTTGTATTACCTATGCTATGGACAAAATCAGGCTACTTCTCGTCCTTGCTACTTCCGTCGTGTGTACAAATTTTTTGTGTAAAAGTTTGTGCAGTGCTGAGCGCGGTGGATTGAACAGAACGCAGTCTGGCGCAGTGGTTAACGCGGCACACACAATGCGCACCGCAGTGGGAAAAACGCGCACCGCGGGAGGAAAAACACGCACTGCAGTGGGAAAAACACACACCGCGGTGGGAAAAATGTACACTGTGGCAGGAAAAATGCGCAACGCGGCGGAAAAAAGCGACATTTATGATGCCATGGTGCTTCAGCTGCCCACGCTTGCGACGAGAGAAGATTCCATCTAGAAAATGTACAAAATAAGCAAACTTCAGCCATATGCCGCATTCACTACAGTGTCGACTCATTCTCCTCACGAGATCGATGTCCGATGTCGGCTTGATGTCGGCTTTCCGATTCCAAAAACATTATCCATTGCGGTGTCGGATTGCTACGGAGGTCATTGTGCTGACTCACATTCGACGGATCTCCTCCAACCCGCTCCTCAGCAAAACCAGGTGATGCAGTCATAGCTATGCTCCCTTGAAGGGATACTGGCCATCAACTTTCAGAAAGAGCATCTGTAGAGCTGTAGGGTCCCTTTGACAGCTTCTGGGTATACCTGCGGAGCGCCTCTTAATCGAGGTAAGCCGCTTAACATGCACACGGATCCTCGTTTGAAGTCGCTATGAATTACGGTGATACAGACTCATCACACTTTGTTTCCCTGCAAGAACTTGGTATATCTCCACAGTGATGACAATGACCAGCACCATTCTCACATGCCACTCGGGTACCTGATCCGAAGGCGTGGTTCGTTAGCTCCACCATGTCCACAAGCGGATATCGCCAAAACCACCCCCATAATACAGCATGGTTGCAGATTCAACGATCGAGCGCTGATAACCCAAATGATTGATTACATGATGCATCAGGAATTCTACACAATGCTAATCGTGCACTTGATTTCTTCGTTGAGCGGGAGCAATCTAGCGGTGCGACCATTCGGAGGAATCCAGCATTGTAGTAACACAGCCAAAGCAATCGGAAAGAATACATGAGACATGGACCAACTCAAGCATGTTGGACTGTGCATTCTACGGCCATGAAACAATGCGTCTCGTCGTGCTGAGCAGTCTCGAACTCTTAGTATCCACGGACCGACTAAAGGCTGGATGAGCGTATGATGTTTATGCCTTGCACTGTTTCATGGTGGTAGAATACGCAGTCCAACGTGCTTGAGTTGGTCCATGCGTTGTGCATGTCTTCCCGATCGCTTTGGCTGTGCTACTACAATGCCGGATTCCTCCGAATGGTCGCGACCGCTAAATTGCTCCCGCTCAAAGAAGAAAATACAGGAGCACGTTTCTCCCGATCACGCGATTAATCATTTGCGTTATCAATAAGTAAAGCTTGCGACGGAAGATCTGTTTAGAAAACGAACAAAATAAGCAAATATCATGCGCAATGTTATCTAAACTAATGTATACTAACTCTGCAGGACGACCTCAGCACGACGAGACAGATTGTTTTGTCAAACCTGTGTCCCTTTGCCTGGAAATTGTCGTTGGCACGCCGGCAGAATTTTGCCAACCACGAATCTCTAACGAGCGCACCTGATTTCGGGTACCCTTGCGGCATCATCGATCAATCGAGCCGATGCCAGACTGAAGTATGCATGTCTATGCATCGCTTATTTTGTACATTTTCTAAACAGAATCTTCTCCCGTCGCAAGCATTACTTATTAAAGCTATGGCGCTTCACCCGTCCACTAACTAGCAGTATTCCCGGATTTCCGCCCTGTGGGCCGCAGTCTCGTGAGCCACGCACGCCAGTTTCTTTCCGAGCGATCGATTATTGAAAGGCGGGTCGGACTACAAGACAGCCCCATTAGCCTTTCCCTTCTTTCTCGCCCTCTCATACTCCAACCTTCCTTCTAGGCATAAATTCTCATCATGAACGGACACGCAGTTGCAACCTTGGTGGTTTTCATCATCCCCATTTTGTTCGTAATTCACCCAGTGTCAATACCCACACCCCGTCCTTTCCTTCGGATACCAATCAATCTCACCACCGCCCCTATTCTCGCCGTTGCATTACTATGGGCTGCACAATGTATCAACCCTGCAGTTATTCGCAACGCAATCGTAGGCACAGAAGGCGTCAAGCCCTACAATATCTTCATTCTGTTTTTCTCCCTCGCCTACATAGCCATCACCCCTGACATCGCAGGTACAGTCCGCGCTGCGGTATTTTGGGTCAGAAACAAGGGGGGTTACAACGGGTGGAAGCTGTATCTTTACTTCTACATCATGCTCACCCTCATCTCAATCCTCATTGGCAACAATCCCATGATCCTCTGCGGAACTGCATTCTTAGTCCATTTCACCGAATTTGTGGACCTCAGTCCCCTGCCCTGGATCATGGCTGAATTTGTCGCTGCGAACACGGCTAGCATGGTGCTCTTCGTGGGGAATCCTTCCAATGTGCGTATTCCCTACGGATTGGTGACATGTCTTCACATCTTCCCACGAAGGTTGTCATATGCGAAGGTTTCCATATAAACAGCGCTGCCTTTACAGCATACACCTTCCTTCCCTTCCTCGCCTGTAACTTGTTCGGTTTCGTTGCACTCGCATTCCAGTTCCGCAAACAGGTACCGCGGAAGTTCGATGTTGTCAGATATCGCTATACTAGGGCGGCCTTACCAGATCCTGTTGGAGCATGTGTTGGTAGCATCACGCTCAGTGGAAGCCTTATCGTCTGCTTTGTCACAAGTTTCTTTGGAGTTGATGCTTGGATTATCAGTTTGCCATTCGCGGTGGCCAAGTTCGTATTTGATATCGTTCGAGATTATTATCGATATTCCTACAATACTCCGATGGTTATGGGAGACCTTGATTCAGCCTCTGTGTCTACGAACCGACGGCCGCGTTCCTTGTCATGGAGTGCAGAATCACAGTGTACTACGGCGCAATCCCAACCCAGCTCCCCAAAGCTAGCCGTATCCGAGATGGATGTTCGTATGCCATATGTTATCAGGTGCTATCGGTCGTCCATCGACGATCTTCATCGACGGCTCTACAAACGTTTTCATAGCTTCATCGGTGCCCTTCCACGGCTCCCCTTTTTCCTTGTTCCTTTCGCATTTTCCCAGTTTATCCTTATCGAGGCTCTCAATTATCAAGGTTGGGTCAACATCTTTGCCGACTGGCTTATCCGCGCATCTCACAAACAGGTGCACCCGACGATCTGGCTCGTTGGCGTTCTGGGTGTCACCTTGAGCAACTTCGTTGGTACTAGTATTGGCGCTACTATCTTGCTCACTCAGATCATCC